>FTLJ01000282.1:0-38691 GCA_900155495.1 Porogramme epimiltina
ACGGAGATCTACACTAGATCGCTCGGGGGCGGCGAAAGATGGGTATAAGAGCCGGGGCCCATACGGGGTGGGGGAGGGGGAAGCGGGGGCATAGGGGGCATGGGCTCATCTGATGGGATGGGGGAGTTGAGCGGACTGGGTTCAGAGGGTGGGCGACCTCTCTTCGTGAGATGCCGCCGTAGCTGCTCCGCGAGGGTACCGGGCTGGATTGGTGACTTCAGGCCAGTGTCCACAGAAAGCCCAGAGCTGACAGATGTCGCTTCGGTGGTCTGGTTCGACCCACGCGTAGAAGTGGATCGCCGTAGTTCACTATCCTCGTCGAAGTCGTCGCCGGTCTCGGCCAGCGAGACGCCGCGACTGTCGTCGCCGGGGACAAAGTGAGCTGTGAATATCGTGACGTCAGTTCATCGAGCATGCTAGAGAATAAGGCACACATACTACCGAGTGGTGTTCTGGGAAGATTCTTATTGCGTCTGGAAGGTGTGCGGGCGCTCCGTGGGCTCGACGAGGCACCGTCGCGCATAGTGTGCTGTAAACATACGCTGAGCCTAAGCGAGATGTGGCAGTGTTGTTTATACTGACCATTGCGCCCTCGGCGATCTGCTGTTGGATCTGCTCTTGTTCAATATCGTCATCCGCATCCATGAACTGGGACGACCGCCCGTTTTGGGCTTCTGAGACCCTGGTGATGCGGGAAGGCTTTCGCCCTCTCACTGACGCTCCGCTCCTCTGGATGCCGTTCTTCCTGGGAGTCTCCTCATCCTCGATGCCATCTCCCTCGCCTTCCTGGCCTCCTTCGCCCCCCTTTCCGGGCCGCTTCTTATCACGGCCCTCCAGGATGCTAATGGTCTTATCACGTTGCAAATGTTTCTCGAGCGTCTCGATGAGCGTCTTGCGGTCCATACCACCAGCGCTCGCGTGGTCAATGATCTTGCCAACGCCACGGCTGACCTCCTTCAGCATACGGAAGAGTTCCATGATCTGAGCCTCGAGCTGGGCGATCTGCTCCTCGTATCCCATCTTCTGGGTCTCGAGTTGGCCTTGGAGCTTGGTCGTGTTCTCGCGCGAAATGGCGAGCTTCTCCTCGAGGCGCGCGACCTTGGCCTTGAGCGACCCGACGAGGCCGCCCTCGCCCTGCGCGACCTCGTCCTCAAGCGCCTCCTTCTCGAGCCGGAACCGGAGCGCTGCGGCGTTTGCCTTGGAGAGCTCGTCCTCGAGGTGCTGCGTGCGGTCCGCCTCGTTGAACTGTGCGATGATGCGCTCGACCGAGTGGCCCAGGCGCTGCTCCGCGCCGACGAGCTTCTTGTCGAGCACGACGTCGGCGACGAGCCCGTCGATGAGCTGGTAGTAGTGCGCGAGCGCAGGCCCCTCCTCGCGGATGAGCAGCATGTGCTGCATGATAGAGAGGAAGTAGTCCTTGGCCTTGGAGTCGGACGTCTTCGCGCGGAGCGCGTTGTACACGTCCTCGGGGTTCGCGAGGTCGCGCAGGATCTCCTGGTCGACGCGCTCGCGGATCTTGACCTCGTCCTCCTCGATCATCTGTTCCAGGATCGAGATCTGCTTGTCGATGACGGCGACGCCGAAGCCCTGACAGAGCTCGAGGATATGCTGCAGGCCGGCCGCCTCCATTTGTGCGCGGTGGTGCACGCGAACATCGAGGTCTTCGATGTTTATCATGAGCGAGTTAATGAAAATGAGGTTGGAGAGCTGCATAGAGATGTGTTACTCGGTGCAGACACATCGGAAGGGGGGAACTTACTGTGTAGTCGTTCAAGGAGGGATCGATACCACCATGTTTCTTGATATCGTCGCTCGCGCCGACGAGCGTGCCCATCCGACCCCTTCCTGACAGTGCGGTCTCCAAAGACTTGAACCAGTATGCAAATGGATTGCCGGCTTCGTTATGTGCAGCGCTGAGAGACTCCAACGCGCCAATGACAAGGTTGTGCACCTGGCCATCGTTGTAGTATTCCAGGAAGGCTAGAAGGTCGAGGAGCAGCTTCCGCGTAGGTAAATGAGGCGTATTCAGGGCAGACGCTATTTGCGTTAATATTGTGGGATGGTGAAGAGCATCGTTTGCGGCAAACTACATCGAGCATTAGTGGAAGGCTTAATTGAATGACACATTCGGACGTACTTGGTGATTAAGAATTTGCCGGAGGCACTTCGCCACTTCGTATTCCAAGTCGATATCATCCTTTCGCCTATAACGCAATAAGTGATTGTTGTTACGGGAATTTGTATGGGACGCACCTCTGGATACCCTTCCGACTGATGGTCTGCAGTGCCTGTCCTAGGACGGAAGTACCCTGCATTTCCACGAAATGCCGGAACCAACTATATCGATCGTTGGTAAGTGCCTGCGGTCGACGTAAGATGGGTTGAATGACGCACCTCATCTCTTTACTCCTTAGAGAGACCTGCAGGCTCGACGCCTGCTTGGGCGTAATCGTCCTATCCATGAACCTCTTGATATACCATTCGGGAGTGCCCTCGGTGAAGGCAGCGGCCTGGCCAGACTCGACCTGCTTACGAGACTGCTCGTCTCTCCTGCGCTCCTCTGCCCATCGCATCTGTTCGTCGTTGTACACAATATGCCACTTCTGGTCGATGGACAGATGCGGGAGGTCTTCGAGCCCACGCATGTTCATGATGTTCTCGAAGAGGGCTTCTATCTCCTGGTCATCTTCGGGGCGGGTGAAGGCAAACTCATCTGTGGGGGACTGGTGTTTGTAGAGTTGGGAGAGGTGATGATGATGGGGCTCGAAGGGGGTGATAGAAGTGGCGTAGCGGGAGCTCCGTGTTGAATCTGTACGGGTTGCGGTAGTGGCGACGGAAGCACCGGAGAGGGGGCGCAGACGATCACTGGGATCCTGTCCGGCAATAGAGGACTGTCTTGGCCTGTTCCTGCGCTTTCCGAAGAAAGTTTCCATGGCGTAGGAGGGCGAAAAGGCGTAAGCGGAAGTGGGTGTAGGCGGGTTCAGGGAAAGAGCGCGTTAATGGAGGCGAGACACATTCAGAGGAGAGAGGGCGGTGGGGCGGGGGACATGCAGAGCTCGTGAGAGACGCGTGAGAGGTCGTCAGAGCGGGGACGGAGGGGGAGGAAGAGGAGAAGATGGGCTGTTCGCGGTCGGACAGAGAGGCCCTCGGCTCGGCGCCGTCGCAATGGGCTCTGTCTGTCCCGAAAAGGCAGAACTCGCGACCAGCCTGCGAGTCTCCACGCGAACGCCCGCCGGCTGCCGCTTGACATCACGTCCCCTCGAGCCTCCCCCCACTTGCCACCCTCTCCCCGCTCCCCGTCCCCTCCTCCCCCCGGCCCGTCACTCCCCGTGCGACACACAGCTCCGCCATGTCGGCCTCCACGGCCATCGCCAGCTCGGCCATCTCTACCCTATACCGTATTGTAGTCTATCTCTTCCTCGAAGTCGTGCGTACCCCCTCTCCGTCCTCTACTCTCGCCGCTCCAACCGTCTCTCCAGGTCCCCAAGGGAGAAGCAAAGTACCTTATACCCGCGCTCTATGTCCTCTATGTCTCAACATCATACTTCGCCGTCCCTGTCTTCTCCCAAACCGTCACAGTGAAGGAAGAAGTCATTGCCGTACAAGAAAAGTCTGAAAAAAATGGGGACGCGGTAACGAAGGTCGCCGTCGCGGAGACGACTGTAGTCGCGTCTCTCAGCGAGCCATTCGATGTGAGTCCCCACTCCCTCGCGCTCTCTCACAACTCTCATCCCCTCGTTAAAGTGGAGATCCGCTGTCTCCACTATCGTATTCTCCGTCCCCTCTCCTATCCGTGCCCTTCGCCTCGCCAACCTCGCTATCAACACCCTCCTTCTTCTCGCTGTCGCCGAGTTCCTCGCAGTCCCGTACTTTGACGACGCGTCCTCCGTCATTTACACTCGCGTTGGTGCTCTTTCCTCCGACGCTGCCAAGATCGTCGTCCGTTATCCTGCTTCTACCAACGCAACCGAGAACTTGGTTCGCGTCTCATGGCGGCAAGTCCCCAAGTCTGACGCGGACACCCCATGGCGTGAAGGCCCCACTGTCAACCTCACCTCCGGCCGCGACTGGGTACAAACTGTTCGATTGACCGGCCTCTGGCCCAAGACGACTTACGAATGTGCGTAAACACCCTCAAGCGTATGTCCCTCTTCTGATCATATTTTTCTTGCAGACCGCTTCCAAAACGCCAATGATGCCAACAACACCCTGCTTCCCTACCCCGCTGAACCTATCCGCTTCCGTACCTTCCCTGACTCTAGGCTATACAGCGGCTCCAACTTCCGTTTCATTGCATCTTCGTGCATGACCCCGAACTTCCCTTATGCACCATTGCAAGGGCGCTCGATCAAGGGACTCGACCTTTTGGCGGACTACTTGTGGCCTGTCAAGCCGCAAGTTGAAAACGTCCCATTGCCTCAAGTTGTTGCTGCAAATGCTTCAAATGAGACGGTTGAGGGTACAGAGACCGCAGCTACAGAGAGTGCAGCGACTAAGAGCATCCTCGTTCCTGACGTGAACGTCACTGTTCCTCCTGTAACTGAAGAGAAGCCTGCTCCACCCACGGAGTTCATGGTCTTCATGGGAGACTTCATTTATGCAGATGTTCCTGTCTACTTCGGGGATGACAGTGAGGCATACCGTCGACTCTATCGCCGCAACTATAATAGTCCAAGCTTCCGTAAGGTCTATGAACGACTTCGTAAGTTCTCGGAATGCTATCAGCGTGTAGCAGTGATGAACGAATTTTTTATATTTTGCAGCCATCTTCCATACCTACGACGATCATGAGGTGACTGGCCAGGCCCTTTCCGAATGTGGTCCGATCACTAACGCTGCCTAGATTATCAACAACTATGTTGGACAGGGGAACAGCTCCCAGGAACCGTTCCCCAATGCCGCAGATGCATTTTCTTTGTACAATGCGGACGCCAACTATGATTCTCCGGATGCCGGCCAGTACTACTATGACTTCCGCTACGGGGATGCGGCATTCTTCGTCATGGACACGAGGCAATACCGTTCAGACATCACGACCGAAGACCCTACTACCCATACTATGCTCGGTGACAAGCAGCTCGCAGCGTTGTACAACTGGCTCGGCAAGGTATGCCTATATCCTCATTCTCCATAAATCACTTAACACATGCTTTAATCCAGGCGAACCAAACTGCGGTCTTCAAATTCATTGTGACTTCGGTCCCCTTCACGTCCCTCTGGACGCACGACGCGCTCACGGACTCGTGGGCGGGCTTCCCTGCAGAGAAGGAGGCGCTTCTCGCCGCGCTACACTCGGTGCCGAACGTGATTCTCCTCTCTGGCGACCGCCACGAGTTCGCAGCGGTAGAGTATGAGAGCGGGGATAGCGGGCACAACGTGATCGAGTTGTCCACGAGCCCAATGAGCATGTTCTATGTGCCGTTTGTGCGTACGCTCCGCCCGCGCAGCGAGGCGGTCGTCAACAAGACGCGCGAAGAGGTCATCGTGGCCGAGGACGGAACTAAGGAGGTCATTCAGTACGTCGTGGAAGTCCCGAAGGAGAAGGTTATCAAGTACATTGGCGAGGGGAACTACAAGTGGTTCGTGGTTTCATGCTTCTAGTAACAGACAGACGACTGATAGTGGGGTTTACAGGGCTTCAATCGAGGTTGATACCACAGATTACCAGCACCCCGTCGTGAACGTTGAGGTCATGATCGACGGAAAGGTTGCTTACCAGTGAGTGCTTAAATGGCTTGACTCACAGCAGTCGCCGATATTGACATTCGCATCCCTTAGCCTCGAGATAGCTGGAAAGCCCGTCAAGCTGCAACTGTCTACCGCGCTCGGCTCGCTCATTCCCAACTCGTTCAAGGGCATGCTGGACAAGATCGGCATCAAACCCAGCAAGTGGTTCTAGATGCGCTCGCCAAGCCACATGTCCCTGCGAAGACCTCTATTCCCCAACGCCCGCACATATACCTCCTTGATTCTACGTTCTGCGCGCCGCGCGCCCTCTAATGCTTGTAGACGCGACGCGGATGTACTGGTGCTGTCTGTCTGTGTGCGATAGTGCAATAGATACTGGAACTGCGGAGGCGTGTACTGTTTTCCTGCTGTTGTCGTGACGAACCTTGTACGCTATGCTACGTTTAACTTGCCACGAGCATTGATATGGAAACTCGGTTCTGGAGGAGATATTTTATACTGCTGCAACTTCTAAAGGCCTCCCTGCGTTCGATCATGTAGGTGTGTTGGTTCAATACCGATGCTCACCTGTAGAGATGTCGCTACTTGTTGATACTAGTGCCCATAATGTTAACATGACAACTAACGTCCAAAGTGGTCCAGTTTTCTTATTGGTAAGCTTTGCTGACCCGATCCGTTAGCCGGGGGGAGCCCCACTGGCAGCCGCCCGATGTACGTGCCGCTGTAATTACATTTACGCCTTTGGCCTACACACAATGGTGAATACAAAATGTTGTACAACATTCCATTCGACGCCATTGCAAACATGAAGACATGCTAGATCGCTCACCCCGCCTCGTTTAACGAGGGGCTGTCGGGAAACGGACCTGCCGCGGGCCGTAGGCCCGGGGATGTGCACATCGACAGAGCGACCAGGCCTATCTCTTGATTTGCGCGTCGAACAAGTTGGACGCTTCGGCGGTTCTGTACTTCTCGCTCAATATCTGTCATCAAACGAAGGAGGACTGTTATTGAAGTAATACAAGGTGCTCTACGTGTCTACCAACCTTCCAATCGCTTCTTTCAACTCTTCCATCGCCCGCTGATACATCAACCCATCCCCCCTCCCCCTTTCACCATTATGGACCCGCTCAGCCGACAACCAACACGCTCAGAATGCGCCCGGGCTTTCGCAGTTCACATTCTCTACGCTGTTATTGGTTTATCCGCGGATGCCCTCCACGTCATCCTCGACGCATGGCGTGTGTTCTATCCCCTTGAGATTCCTTCAAGTTCCAAGGCACGCCCTTCTTTCTCCCAGAAAATGATTCCTACTCACATGAACACTAGGTGTCTGAGGTGGACGGCATGTCCGACGCTGAAATCGCGGCCCGCATCGATTTCAGGGTTCTCAAGACACTTACCGAAGAATTTGGCGTTGAGCTTGATGATGCTGGCATGTGCCGCATTACGAGCGACGCTGTAGTGAAAACAGAACCAGACTCATTCGACGGGATCTCTTCTGAAGCCCTGACCCTCACTCTCGTCGCCCGTCACACCACAATCCCTGTCCCGCGTGTGCGCCGAGTCGTCCGCATCGAAGGCAACCAAGTGGCCATTCTCATGGATTACATCCCTGGTCGCCAGCTCCGCCACGCATGGCCCGCCATGTCACTTTTCGCCAAGCTTCGCGTCGCTTTCATCCTCCGCGGATACATCCGCCAGCTGCGCGCTATTCGCCATCTTCGGACCCTTGTTCCGGGCCCCATCGCACCGGGCGACGAGGCTCGCCCGCCGCTGTGCCAGATAATGGTCGGAGCACTCGAGCATTCCAGACCTCCTTGCCCTACATATGCCGACCTCTCCGCATGGCACAACAACCGCTATGTCATGAGCATGCAGACTCATCCCTCCGTCCATATCGGGCTATCTCCTGAACCATTTGACGATTCAGAGCCGCTGGCACTCACGCATTGCGACCTCAATATGCGCAACATCCTTGTCGGTGATGACGGCCAGTTGTATCTTATTGACTGGGCATTGAGCGGGTTCTACCCGCCGTGGTTCGAATACGTAAACTGGCGGTATTGGCTGGACGAAGGGTTTGGAGGCAGGGTATCCGAGTTCGAGCGTACTAACTGGCTCTGGAATCTGTTGATTCCGTTCATTACGCACGGTCCATACTTTAAACAGAAGAGGTGGTTCTATCGTTGCGTACACCCTGTAATAAGTTACGTCGATTAGATACGTTCTTCCTCCGTCATGATAGCATCACGGCAGCCGGTTGCTCTGTCTGGTTCTGTGAACTTGAAAGGATCTGGCTATTTCAAGATAGGTCACGCAATAGAATCGGGGCAGCGCGAGGTTCTGGCGCCCTGTTTAAATCACTCCCCGTGCACCAGGTTCTGGGAGCCGGACAGGCCATGGATACAGAGTGAACTTAAAATCAATGTAATTGACGCGGAAGACATCGAGGTATGAGATCAAGTATCGTATGCGCGGAACCACACACAAACTACAAGTATCCACCACGCGCTAGTTTGAGATTGGCGCTTGACCTACCGCCGGCTTCCGTTCAAGGCTTCGCTGGAGAAACGTTGTTGTATCCTGGCGTAGTGATCCATCTCGGCCTGGCTCACGCTGGGAACAAGCTCGCGCAGCGCCGCGTTAAAATCATCCTCGGATACGAGCACCTCTGTCTCCATAGGAGTGGCGAGTTCCCCGAGATAATATTGCGGTGTGAGCGGGTATGGGTGGGGTGAATGGGCTGGCGGTGATGCATTCAATCGAGCTAACAATAGGCGTCAAGAACGTCGTTTCTTATGATCATACAGAATACCACACTTACCAATGGTCGCCTCTAGCTCCTCAGCCTTCCGCGACATAGCCTTGAGAAGCGCGTCGGCACACAGCGCATAGAAATCCGCACCGGTGTAGTGGAAGGGGCATTGTTCCGCAATGTGCTCCAGCCGCAGGTCTGGGTGGAGTTTGAATTTGCGCGTGAGAGCCTGGAGGATATTGAGCTGTGCTTCATGCGTCGTACTAACGCCGAGATAGAGCATGCGGTCGAACCGACCAGGGCGGAGTAGTGCAGGATCCAGAAGGTCAGGCCGATTGGTAGCCCCGATGACGAAGACGTCCGCGCCGGTCTTTCCACCTCCCGAGAGGCCGTCGAGCTCGGCGAGGAGCTGTGAGACAATGCGGTCCATGACGCCCCCCGAATCGCCGTGGTTGCCGCGCTTCGGGGCCACCGAGTCTAATTCGTCGAAGAAGATGACACATGGACGTGCATCGCGTGCGCGTTGAAAAACACGTCGAACATTGGCCTCAGACTCGCCGATATACATGTTAAGTAGTTCTGGGCCCTTGACGGAGAAGAAATTGAGCGCGCAGGAGGTGGCGACTGCCTTCGCAATCAGGGTCTTGCCTGTCCCCGGAGGACCGTAGAGGAGTACACCTAACGATACCGGTTTAGACTCTGTAACAATGGGAAAACGCACGCACACTTACCAGAACGTTGTTTCAATCCATCAGCGAAGAGCTCTGGATGTTCAAGCGGCAGCTGAATGGTATCGAGGATGTCCGATTTGACGTGGGCGAGGCCGCCCACATCATCCCATGACACTGAGGGAATCTTTGGGGCACCAATGCTCTCGGAGTAAGATGCCCGTGCCTTCCCTAGCGCCGCATCGAAGTCGGCTGCAGTAAGAGGTATGCCGGCGGAGAACACATCAAATGCGGTACCCTCACTGTTGTCCATGGTCAGTTCCAGCAACCCTCACACACTAGGGGCCATGCACGCACGGTTCTGCCGCAGAGCGCTGGACTGCCGCAGATTTAGCGCGAGCGACCAAATCCACCAAATCGGCAGCAACGAGAGCTGCTGTTTGGACAGCAAGGTCTTTGACCGAAACATCTGGTGCCAGCGTTGACTGCGCCAGTACCGATAGCAAGATGTCATGTCGTTCTGCTTCCCCGGGTGCCTGAGGGACATGTTAGGGGTACAAATATCCAGAGAGGAGAGGTACTAACCTCGAACGCCACTTCATGCTTGAAGCACGAAAGGATCTTCGACGGCACACGGTCGGGACTGTCGGTTGTCCCAATTAGCAACACAGGAAAGCCAGTCAGATTCCACGATGGCTGCAAGCCAGCAATGGAGTCGCGCAGTGTTTCCGCTACTGCGGGTTCTAGTGAAAGGTCAGCCACTATAATCGTCGATAAAGGTCGGGGCTTACCTTTCCCGGGTTCTTGGCCTTGAGTGCTTTGCGCAAAAGCATCGATGTGACGAAGGAGAAGGATACAAGGAGAGCAGGACGAAGCGCGTTCGAAGCGAGCCTGTAACGTTCCTTCTGTCTTAGCATCATTTTCCCCGATGACATCATAGCAGTCGACCTACAATAATACTGAGTAAAGAGAATATTCGATAAGAGACGACATTACCTCTAGAAGATGGATGCCGAGCCGTTGAGCGACCCAGTTCGCTACGGTGGCTTTACCCACACCACGGGCTCCCTTCAGAAGGATTGATAGTTGAAGATGATAGTCTACAGCGTGGCGATTCAAAGCCGCAGAAGCCAGGGCAAGCAACTTTCCGAAGGGCGTATCTTGGTCCGGCAGCACATCGATAGATGGTGGTAACGGCCGTGATTGTGCTGCAGACGGTCTCAGCGACGGCGGAATATCTGTGAGGACAGTGAACATACTTAGGTCAAGATATGATCCCATATCCGGCACTCTCGAATGTTCAATCCCCGTTTGTACCATACGCGTAACAGCGGGATCGACCCAACATCCAAGCTCGCCCACCGTTGCTCCAACATACATGTCAGGTGAAGCCACTGCCCCGAGACGCGAGGGCAAATTATGTTCCACATTTGTTACGATGAAGTAGACGACTTCGTTTGCGTCGTCACCGCTTTCAAGCACGCTAAGATCAGGTCAGTGAGGGGTGTATCTGTTTGGGAGTTGAGAGCTTACTCGAGATCAACTTCCTCTACGCCCTCGTCACTGGCTTCCAGGTCAGGAGAAGGGGCGCTCCCGAGTACACCGTCGGTGTTGATTCCGATGGCAATGATGTCACCTTGCTTAACAAGTCGTGTTGTATCTTTAAAATAATCTTGTAGGCCTTGAAGGAAAAGTGACTGGTAAGCACGATCAGTGGAGAGCGCCGATGCAACACGGGCGATTGTGACGGTCTTCGCTATGGGAATAGTCGGCCTGCGGGCACCGAACGGACTTGATCGGAGACAAAGTTCGAGCTTGCTCTCGAAACCGTCGGCTATGTAGATATTGTGAAGGAGTTGTGGGGAAAGATGAGCACCACTTGAAACAAGTAAAAATTAGCTAATATTTGATCCGTAGGGTTTGTCTGCACTTACGACCTAGTTGCAATATTGTCGTTGGCGTGAACGCGCACCAGCCGGTAGTTATTGCTGCTACTACTCGCCCTAGCAATTGCCTGTGAGTTAAGCTTTATCAGAAACAGCACACGTGGAAAGTTTGAAGAACGCAACTCACCCAGTCGCCGTCCAAGACACCGATTCGACCGAGGTCTGCCGTGCGGACATAGACGGCGCATTCATCCCCAACCGGCAACACTGGACGCAGCAGCGCGTGTACCCCGCATGTCCACTCCACAGAGGATAAACGCAAACCACCCGAACCCGTAGACTCGGATGTCGTTCCTGGCGGTACGTCTCCGTTTGTGAGGTGCCCATTTATAGACGGGCTCGCACTAGAGCTGAGACCATTGATACTGAGCGAGCGCAGGACTGAACCTGCGAGAAAGTCTTCGCCAATCTCGAAGTCGCCGTTCGACGACCCGGAAGGCTCAGACTCGATTTCATCAAAGACCATGTCGGGAATCGCGTCGGAGGCGGGGATGGCACCGTCCCGGTCCGCGGATGGGTGTGCGGAAACATAAAGCTTCGTCTGACCACGCACTGCGACACCTTGCTGCACAGGGGCGCACATCACGAGTGTATATGCAAGAGAAGCACCTGCGGGAGAAGATCCTGAGGCAGTAGTCTCGCCGGGGAAGGTATAGGTTGAGCCTTCGCGAAGAATCATCTCGCCGTCCAGGAGCCAGTCCTCCAGCATGGAAGGGTCGGACGATGCTGCGGCATACGCATCTTCCGAAATGGCAGAGAAGATAACCTCCGAGAGTGTTACTGGACGGACACTGGCGATGGAGTGGGTGGACTCTGGACCGGCGGAGCTGGTTTGACCAGAAGGGAATATATGGGGGTATTCAGACTGCCACCGTCTTGGAATCAAAACGTCCCTGCTCTGAAGGGTTGTTAGTAGAGGTTATGACAGTGAATGAGTTTCAATCACCTCTCGGTCCAATACGCCCCTGCATGTTAGAGCGGGCAATGACCCGGCAGCTCCGGCTTTATCCCCGGAGCGCGAGATCGAGAGTGTCGGCTTCGCATCGTCGGGGAGAAGCAACGCGCTCCATACATTCTCGGGTACGCGTACGCCGTCGTCGTCGTCGTGGAAGGCAGGCGCGGGGACGAGGGCAGAGGGTGGGCGGTGGAAGAGGAAGGCGGCCATGCGTGTGGGGTATGCGGAGACGGACAGAGCACAAGCGCCCGTGCGCTCAACTTTTTCACGACGCCGCAGGCTCCTCTCCGGCTACTTCGTCTTCCTCCCTCGTGTTTCCTCGTTCGCCGCGCCTCCTCCGAGCCGGTTCTACACACAACTGTCCAGCTGGCGCAAGATCTGCCGCTGGTTATAGCTCTCGACACACTCTTTGCTGCCATTTCCCGGGCGACCAAGACTTTCTGAAATATGAGCAGGGGCGGCAGAGGTGGGGGAGGGTTTGGCGGACGCGGCGGGGGTAAGTCTGCATTTTCACTCATTCTACATATTTTTCTCAAGGGATATTTAGGGCGTGGCGGCGGACGGGGTGGGTTCCAGCAGCGGGATATGGGTCCACCGGACACGGTTCTTGGTACGTCCCCTGCGATCTTATGTGTCTAGAGTTCTAGTACCAACTGTCCCCCGATTCCCCCCTTTTTTCAGAGATGGGCTCTTTCATGCACGCAGTCGAAGACGAGATGCTCTGCCAGTCTCTCATGCCCGACAAGGTCCCCTACTTCAACGCCCCCATCTACCTCCAGAACAAGTCCGTCATCGGTCGCGTCGACGAAATCCTCGGCCCCATAAACGAGGTCTACTTCTCTGTCAAGATGGGTGAGGGCATGGTCGCGAGCTCGTTCAAGAAGGGTGACAAGGTCTACATCGGCGGCGACAAGCTTCTCCCTATCGAGCGGTTCCTGCCGAAGCCAAAACTTGTCGGTACGTGCCCCTGTTTTTGCTTCGTGCGCAGATATGCTCAATCTCTTCTGAATAGGTGTCAAAAAGCCCCGAGGGGCAGGTGGTCGGGGCGGGCCCGGCGGAAGAGGGCGTGGGGCTCCAGGAGGCTTCCGCGGCCGGGGAGCACCAAGGGGTGGAGGTCGCGGTGCACCGAGGGGATTCAGCAGAGGTGGTGGAGGTGGTGGACGAGGTGCACCAAGGGGGCGCGGTTTCGGCGGCGGAGGTTTCGGCGGCGGAGGCGGCCGAGGGGGCTTCCGCGGCCGTGGATCATAACGTGTATATGTGCGGGTGTGTTGTACGAGTCTGTTTGTTATCTTTGCTACTTTCCTTCTCTCGGCTGTTTGGCATACGGCGTGCGACATCCAAAGTCCGTTGAACATACAGTATATGCAGTAATAAGGCTACAGGTGGGTATAAGGAGAATCCTAAGTGTTACAACATCAAGGTTTTAATGCCTTGATCTCCTCAGCGACGACCTTCACCCGCTCTGACCTTTCCATCTGCACTGGTACGGACTAGTCATGTCAAGTTAATGTCAGCTTCTCAGTAAGGAGGGGAATGGAAGATCTCTCCCACCTGCTTCAGCTCTTCTGCGAGCGCGAACAGCTGGGCTGCAACCTCGTCGATCCTCTGGTACTCCAGCGGCGACACTATAAAAATGGGGAAGGGCGGATTCAGTCATTACGCCGAGATGTGGGGCACACAGAAATGCACGTACGGTCCTCCTTGGGAGGCGCGTCCAAGCCTTCGTCCTCGACCTCCTCGAGTGCTGCGGCCTCCTCCGCGTCCAGCTCACCCTGACTGGCAAGCAGCTCGCGCATCTGCCGCTCGAGCTCCTCTGGCTTCGTTCGCCGCTCACGCCCAATCTGGAGGTCCCATCGTAGGCTCTGGTCTGCGAGCGACCAGATGTGTCGGTCGAAACCCTCGTCGAATGCTTCTGTGTCTATTTGAGCGGAGTGCAAGGATGCGCGGCGAGTAGGGGTGAGGGTAAATGTTAGGAAGTTGGCCCGCGGAGATAAAGCCAGGTAGAGGCGTGAGTGGAGGAAGACACGAGGTAAGGGAGAGCACGCCACCTTCGTCCTCATTCAGGTCCTCCAAGTTCTGTCCGTTCACGCGGATGTTCCGGCGAGCCATATCGAACGTCTTGTCTACAAACTGCGAGGCCGCGGCCGCGAGATTTCAGCCCCATAACGCGCGCTCAACAAGACGGAGAAGGACGTACGCGGTGGACGTGGGCGAGGAGCGCCTTGCGGTCCTGCTCGGACGCGTTCTTGCCAAGCTGCTCCTCGAGCGCGCCGAGTGCGGCGAGCGTGTAGTTGCGCTTGATGCGCCGCCAGTCGTCGAGTGTCTCGACGGAGATGCGGGGGAGCTCTTCGCGCTGCGCGTCGGTGCCCATGGTGGTTGCTGAGAAGAAGACGGGAGGAGGGTGGCACGGAGGCGCGCTCCGGGCCGCCACTTCATGTTGGCACGACGCACAGGCACGGGGACGCGTCTGGGCGCTTCACGCAGGGGCTGCTCTCGCATTGGTATGTGCGGAAAACAAAATGTTCATGAAAGCTCGTATCGAGTAGCAATGCGACATCATTAGACTACTAGTACTATATACAGGTCGAGTTGAATCGAAGTGGGTGTGGGCTCAGTGCGCCTCTGGCCGGGTAACGTCCCCGAGTATCTGCCCGACCTTGACCTTCTGCCCGGCGCTGACGGCGAAGTCGAAGTGATGCGGGGCCTCGAAAACGAGCACAACCGTGCTGCCTAGGCAGAAGCCGCCCATCTCACTGCCCTTGGTGAGCGGCTGACCGTTGAGGATCGGCGACGCGGCGGAGTAGACCGCCTCGGTGAAGGTCCCAACGGGGTGGTCGCGCCGCCTGCCGACATTCGTGCGAAGGTCCTGGGGAGCGCGTTAAGTTAGGTGGGTAAGAGTAGCGGACGGGGGATGTGCTCGCCTGGTCGAAGTTGATCTTGATACTGCCAACGTTGGTAGCACCGACGGGTATCATGCTAAAGAAGCCGTGCTTCCAGCGGCCGAGAAGCGCGACACGCTCGTTGAGCACGAAGAGGTTCTCCAACCTCTTCACCATCCAAGGGGACACGGAGAAGAGGTCACCTAACAACGGACCCAGTCAGCCCTCCACGCCCAAGCTCGCACACCAAGACTTCGCCTCCCCGCACTCACCGACGAAATGGCGCCTGCGCTCGACGACCCACGCCGCGGGGCTGTGGAAGCGGTGGTAGTCGCCGGGCGCGAGGTAGATGACGACGAAGAACGTGTCGTTGCCCGGCTTCGTGCGCACGCTCGTGAAGCTGTCGCGGCGCGCCGCGGCGGGGCGGATGCCGACCTCGGACGCCATGCTCACGTCCTGCGCGACGGTCTCGGGGAGCGCCTGGTCGCGCGGCACGGACGCGTCCGTGCGCTCGCCGTGCTTCTTCGCCGACGCGCCCGAGCCCGAGAGCGTGACGGGGCGCGGGGACACGTCGACCGTGGGCGTGGAGGTGCCGGAGGAGGAGGGCGTGGGCGTGCCGAGGAGGTCGTGCAGGCTGTATTCGATGCCGTTGATCTCGGCGAAGTGGCGGTGGTTGACCTCCTCGAGGTGGCGGTCGGGGAACTCGACGGAGGTCGCGGCGGGCCCGCCGGGGCGCGCGACGCCGAGCAATGCATCGAGGGAGTATGTGCTGCCCTTGATCTGCTCAATGCGGCCGTTCTTGATCACGCCGAAGTGGAGCACGCGACCGTCTGCAGGACTGACCTAGAGGCACACGACATAGTTAGCGAGATGGAAACGGCGTAGGGGTCGGGGATTTTCGCACCAATACTGCATCGTCGATGGGCCTTGCGCCGTCCTTGAGTTTACGGTAGAAGAACTCGCCGAGACTCGCATACTTTGCGAGTTCCTCAGGGTCAATCTCTTCGAGGTCGCAGCCGAAGATGCTGGCGTATAACCGGAAGCCGATAGGTCTGAACCAAACAGGAAGTTCGAGAGAGTTGAGGTAACCCCACACGCGGGAGAGGTTGCGGAGAGGAAGCGCGCCGATAACGTGGACCTGCCGAGGGCATGCGTCAGGGACGGCATGCTCGCCAGGTCACCGTACACTCGCTTGGGGAGCGCGGGGGGCAGGATGCTAGAGCTTAAAGAGTGGGACGTACATGCCATGGACCCTTTAACCTGATGACCTCGTGCCCATCCTCGTCGACGACGACCTCGCGTGCCGCAGACTTTCTTCGGTATTGAATGACAATGAGGAGGAGCGCGCCGGCGGCTACGGGAAGAGGGTACCATTTTGTCGGGGTGTTTTGCCATGCTTCAACGAGCCGTCCTGAACAAAGCGTCAGGGGAGCCCGCGGGGAGCAGAGAGGGTGTACTGACGGTAAAGCGGTGCCCGCCCGCCTGAAGTGGAGTTGTCATACGCATTGCGAGAGTCTTGAGAGAGGAACCTGGCGGCGGAGCCACGGATGAATGCACTGGAGCGAGCGAGGTGGCCCTTGAAGGCAGCGCGGCGGGAGAAGAGGCCGGAGAAGGGCGAGGAGTTGTGCTGCGTGAACTTCATCCTCCTCGTCCTGGCAGAGGATGGCAGGGCTGGCCGCGCTGTGTCCCGCGGTGACTGACCTGGCGGGACTGCGCCTGTCGAGCCTCCACCCTCTCTCCGTCCAGGCGCCTTCCGCCCCACGTGCGTCCCCGCATGTGATTCGTGCCACTATCTCATTCTCCCGTCCACCAAGGCCAGCCACAAATATCCAAAGCCGAGTGCACTCGATAGTATCAGTATATCTAGCGATACAGGCGATAATTCCATTATAGAGATGTAGCGTAATGTAGGCGTCAAACAGTTCACCCGTAAATCAAAGATACAGGACCAACTTCCCTCGCAAATTCTTCAGCCTTCCCACTTTGTCTGCAAAAACGTTAGGCTGATCCCGAGCTCACGCGACAGAAGCCCAAATGGAGACATACGTCTGGGTTCATCTTGAACTCTTCGTAGAGCTGTCTGTTGAAAAAGCTCACCTCGGACTCGTTTTCTGCAGGGCATGTTGGTGTGCTGAACGTCAGGGAGAGCATAGAAAGTACGGACCGAGACCGAGATCGCATAAAAGTTTGGCATTATCCTCGAATATCCACTCGTCGTGGTCCAAGTTTATGATGAGATTTGTGGTCTATTACGGTGTTATTTATAAATACACGATGGGGACGGATGGGCAGAGATCACACCTTAGCTCCATGGGCCTTTGTGTATAGCTTCAGCGTATCTATTTAAACGATGAAAGCTAGAAAAGGGTGATCGTCGAGCTACAAGAGCTTACCAAGGACGGCGTTCCGATAGGGTTTCCAACCGGGCTGGGTTTGTATAGCTAGTGCGGATAGAATACGGTTCGCGGGGCGGGGTGGAGGGGGAAAGATGAAGGGGAGACGTGCCTTGCTTGACCATATCTTTCAGTTGACCGACCGATGTTTTTTCGAGATCGACATGGTGCAGGACGAGAGAACGCTCAGTGCGGAATGCGAAGGATTTAATGACGCGGGCGGTGAGGGTAGCGTCGGTTTTTGGAAGGGCTAGGTTGGTGGGGGTGTCGTCGATTCCGTCTTCGGGCATGGCTGAGAGCAAGGGCGGGTGCGATGAAAGCTTGCACTCTAAGGAAATGGGATATACAGACGAAAGCGCGAGCGAGAAGATCGGAGAAGGGGCGAGGAGGCTTTGGGCGGAGGGGCCGGACCGATCGATATGAGGGGTAGGCGCGTGTGTGGCATGGGGCTTGTTGCGGACTAATGGAGGGCTAATAATAGCGTAAAGAACGGGCTTATAGCGATTAGCCACTCTACTAGTCCGCCGCTTCAATCCGAGCCGCGGCCTGGCTGTCCTCAACCACCAACGCAGCAGCGCCCGCAGGCCGAGCCTCCCGTTCGACGCTCGTTGGATCGTGCGCGCACACCATGTCTCGTTCTGTCACACCCCGTGCGACCCATGACTGATGCATGACGTCCCCCACGGCGTTCCGGCAGACGGCACAGCGAGTCCCATATCTCCGCCTCTACCCTCTTCCTTCTTCCTCTCCTCTCATTTCTCCGTCCTCCCGCTCGCCACCCATCCCCACCGACTAATGTCTCGCGTCCTACCCCCTGACATGTCATCTCGGCTGCCTCAGATTCACTCAACATACGTCCGCCCAAAACATAGCTGTCGACACCGCCACGCATTTTAGAGTGCGCCCCGGCTGCCGTGCACCCGTCGCGCCCTGGTCAGACTCACGACTGTTTTCCGAAGTTTCTCCGTTCCCCATCCCCATATAAACACTCAAATGTCTTCGCTTTCTCTGAGTCTTACACGCCCTCTCGTCCCCTCTTTTGTGCCCCTACAGCACACCCACACCTCCCAACATGTCGCGCGAGTTTCTAAACGCTTCTGTTCCCGACCTTGTCTCCAAACTCTCCACAGCAGAGAAGATTCTTCTTCTCAGCGCCCCAAACTGGTGGAATACCCACAGTATAGACCGCCTCAACATCCCCTCCGTCCGCATGAGCGATGGTCCCAATGTATTTACCTTCCACCTGCTGCCCTTCTTCCTTCAGGCTCATCTAACCGCTATATAGGGTGTTCGAGGCTCTTCTCACTTTGTGTCTACGCCGGCGCAATGTCTCCCAGTACGTGCTTCTTTCTACTCTGGCTTGACTCAAGTCGCTCATCCTCTACATTGACTCATAGTGTGCGACCTCTATGGCCTCGACGTTCGACCCCGAGCTCCTCCACAAGGTTGGGGAGTTCCTGGCGGACGAAGCAAAGATCAAGTCCTCCGTTATCCTCCTGGCCCCGACTTGCAATATTCAGCGTAATCCTCTTGGCGGCCGCGCTTTCGAGTCTTTCTCTGAGGATCCTCACCACTCGGGTAGATGTTGTAATTTCTCTATCCTATTTGCTTGCTCACGTTGTTTCGCGCGATATAGGTACGATGGCCGCGGCCTACGTCGCTGGACTTCAGTCCAAGGGTGTCGCTGCTACTATCAAGCACTTTACTGCCAACGATCAGGAGCATGAGCGGACTGCGGCCGAGTCCGTAATGTCTGACCGTGCCCTGCGCGAAATCTACCTCTACCCGTATGCACTCATCTGATGATGCACTGAGCAGCACCACGTCTCACTATGCTGTCGTACAGATTTATGCTTGCACAGAAGCTGGCCAAACCATGGGCTTTCATGACCTCGTGAGCTCACAGTTGTGAGCAACAATGTCTGAGTTTTGACCGTGGCTCTAGATACGGGAGGATCCAGGGTGTTCACTGTTCGGAGAACCCCGCTTTACTTCAGGATATCCTGCGTAAGGACTGGGGCTTCGATGGTATCGTCATGAGCGACTGGTCAGTTGCCCTCTCTCGCGCCCCCCTACGTTGCAGTGTTCACCTTGCCTCCTCCTTAGGTTCGGAACGTACAGCGTCGACCAAGCGATTAACGCCGGTCTCGACCTCGAGATGCCCGGCCCGCCGCGCTGGCGCACACCCCTCCTCGTCGGGCACGCGCTCTCGTGCCAGAAGCTCCGCGAAGAGACACTCGACGTGCGCGCACAAGCGATGCTCGAGTTCGTCCAGCGCCAGGCGCAGCGCAACCCCGACGTCGTCTTCGGCGACGGCCAGGAGCGCACGCGCGACACGCCCGAGGGCCGCGCGTTCTGCCGCCGCCTCGCCGCAGAGGGCATGGTTGTGCTGAAGAACACGGGCGGGGTCCTGCCGCTCGCCGCGGGGCGCGTGAAGAAGGTCGCGCTCATCGGGCCGAACATGAAGGACAGGGTCATCTCCGGCGGCGGGTCTGCTGCGCTCAAGCCCAGCTATGTCGTCACCCCATTTACGGGTATCACCCAGAATGCGCCCGAGGGTATCGAGTTTAGTTACGAGCTTGGGTGCTACTGTGGGTTTCTCCTCTCTAGTGCTCGGAGGAATCGCCGTGCTGATGTCGGGACGTGCAGCCTTCAAGTACACGCCGACGATAGAGGCATTCCTCACGACGCCGACGGGCGAACCCGGATGGGTGTGCACGTTCTACAACAGCGACGGGAACGGCGTGCCAACGGGTGCGATGGTCAAGGAGTACGTCCTGCGCGACACGCGCATCCGCCTCAACGATTTCCTCCCCGAGGGGCTCGGCGAGACGTGGATGCTCAAGCTCCACGGGAAGCTCACGATGGAGAAGACCGCCGAATACGACCTAGGGGTCGCTGTCGCTGGCCGCGCGAAGCTGTACATTGACGGCAAGGTCGTGGTGGACAACTGGACGAAACAGAGACCGGGTGACTTCTTCTACGGGTGGGTCTGACATTTCACGACTTGTCAATGAGTTGTGGCCACAACTAAAGGCCACTATAGTCAGGGAACCCAGGAGGAATACGGCACTGTGTCGCTCACGGGCGGCCAGTCCGTTGATATCCTGGTCGAGTACACGAACACCAAACCACCCGAGGGCGCTGAAGCCGACCGGTCTCAGCCTGCACTCATGCGCGGAGTGGTACGCGCCTTCTCTGCAGCCTCTGCCTGGGTTGTTCTGTGTACTTACGAGAGATTTCCTAGCGCATTGGCGGGTGCGAGAAGATCGAACGTGAGGCCGCTATGGTCGCCGCGGAGAAGCTTGCGGCCGAGTCCGACGTCGCGGTCGTCGTGGCCGGCCTCTCGCCGGACTGGGAGAGCGAAGGATCGGACAGACCGACACTGCACATGCCCGGGCCCCAAGACGAACTCATCGCGCGGATCGCAAAGGCGAACCCGAACACTGTCGTGGTCATCCAAGCCGTGAGTCCCTCCTGCGACTCACCATCGTCCATGCGGCGGACGCTGATGCGCTCGAATGCCAGGGCTCCGCGGTCGCAATGCCGTGGGTAGATGCGGTCAGCGGTATCGTGCAAGCGTGGTATTCGGGCAACGAAGCCGGGAATGCGATCGCGGACGTGCTCTTCGGCGCACTCAACCCGAGCGGCCGCCTCCCGCTCACGCTCCCCGTGCGCATCCAGGACATCCCCGCGTACCCCAACTTCCGCAGCGAGAACGCGCAGATCCACTACCGCGAGGACCTCTTCGTCGGCTACAAGGGCTACCAGGTCGCGGACGTGCGCCCGCTCTTCCCGTTCGGCTTCGGCCTGTCGTACACGACGTTCGCGTGGGCGGGCCTCGCGCTCTCCACCGCGACGGTCGCGGGCGGTTCCGCCGACGGCTTCGCGCTCGACGTCGCTGTCACGGTGACGAACACGGGCGCGGTTACGGGCTCGGATGTCGTGCAGGTGTACGTGTCGATGCCCGAGTTCGGGCTCACGACGCCGAAGCTGCAGCTGCGCGGGTTCGCGAAGGCGCGGGACCTCGCCCCGGGTCAGAGCGCGACGGTCACCGTGAGCCTCGACAAGTACGCGGTCTCGTGGTGGGATACGCGCGGGCAGCAGTGGAAGGCGGTCCCTGGCACCTATGGCATCCATGTGGGCAAGAGCAGTGCCGAGATGGTGCTCGAGAGCGAGTTTACGCTCGAGAAGGGCTTTACTTGGAATGGGTTGTGAACAGGAGGGCTCTGGAGGTCACTTAGAGGAAAGGTATTTGGAGCAGCATATATGACGTGTACAAGTATCTTCGGTGAGCCAAGTTTATGGCAAGGGAATCATTACGGGTAGTATTGCATAGTGCTGGCGTACAAGTATAGAGGCGAGGCGAGATTACAGCGACATTGGGAGCTGGATAAGAATATCATAGAATACATAGACTGTCCGCCTACACTTCAGCTACCATACCGCTCCCGAGCCTGGAAGGTTGTTAGCTCAGCCCGCACGGCGACAACGTGAGGTATATGCTTACAGAATCCTTGACTAAATTAACATATCCGGTGTAGTCGCTGGCAAATTTATTGATGTCCTTTGCCTTACTCGCCCCCAACCCAACACCAGTGGCGTAAATCGCGGTTTGACTAGCACAACGTCAGACGTGCCCTTGGTGGACGGCGAAATCAAGAAAACCTACATGGGATCTACCCGGCCGTCTCCGTCAGTGCCAAGGCCCTGGCCCTCCTTCCAACCCATCATCTTCAGCAATTTGTTGCCGATGTTCTTATCGTCCTGTCCTGGGTTGAGCGGAGGAGGGGGCGGGGACGGCGGCGGCGGCGGGCCTTCAGATTTGCGCTTGGTTCCTGGACGGTCTACTGGCTCGGGACGAGGAACGTCAGGCTGGTTGTGCATGACGCGGCGCTCAGAGGCACGGTCGCGATACTTGGGCTGTTGCGACTCTTCTACCTTCGCTCGTGCGACGTTCGCCTTCTCCCGAGCAATCTCGCGCAAGTTGACGTCCTTGTAGTTTTTCTACATGATAGAACGATTAGCGGATGTTGAGGTTGGGCTACCCTCCTGAGGCATACCTTATGAAGATCAGACTCCTTGTTATGTCGCTTCAGTTGATCAAGCGACTTGAACTGTCGTGCGCAGAGCAGACAGGTCATTGCAGCGGTGTCAGAAAACTCGAACTCCGTCTCGGGTTGCTGTGGCGTCTCCACTTTGACTTTCACCGGTTGCACTTTTACAACTACAGGTGCAGGGGCTTCCACCTAGCGAAATCGTGAATATATGCGTCACCAACGCGCATGCTTTGCACTCACCGGCTGTGCAGCTGGTAGTTCTTGCGGCGCGTCGTGATGCAGGACATCTTGCACTTGATTCCACTTGTTGATATTGTTTACAGTCTACCGATATGTCAGCCTTCCTCTAGTACCGTAAGCTCTAGCAGTAGACGCACCTTCTTGCTAGCAATGAGAGGCGCGACTCTCTTAGCAGCGGCAACTACACCAGGCGGGACATCGTCAGCCAACCCGCGCATACGGTCGTCTCCCAACGGCGCGACAAACCCTTCGGATCTTCGGTCGTGTTCGCTTCATTCGTAGTTGCATCGCCTTCGCCTTCTGCCGCGTCGTCCATAGAGAAAGCTTGCGATAAAGGCGCGGGCTTTTTCGATGAACTAGCGCCGCCGGGCTTGCCGATTGAGAAACCACCCTTGAAGCTCAGGGTCACAGGCTTATCAGAGACAGGCAGGGCTGATGCCTCTGCCGGTGTCTGGGACACGTCTGCCAGGTCATGCGTTAAATCTCTAACCAGCTAGTCGCACGACAATGTCGTTACCTTTCTTCTTCTTCTCTTTCTTCTCCTTGGCGGCGGGCGCAGCGTTGTTCGAGGGCTTGGCCGACTCGTCGACTGTAAATTCCAATACGGCAGCAGTGGAACCTTCGTCCCAGTAACGAACCCACACGCCTTCCGCACCCCCCAGCGCAGTAGAAGACGCTAACGTTGCATCATCGTGCAGCGTATAGTCAGATTGCGGCTGGAAGGAGTATGGGTGCGCGAACGACGCCGCCACGGGCTTATCTGAGATGCGGAAGCCGTTGGGATGAAGCTGGCGAGACATGGTGGCTGCGAGGACCACAGACGCGGACTAGGCGCATGCTGTCAACACTGTCACATAGAGGAGACGCGGCGGGACGCACCTCCACATCCACAAACTCGACAAATGCAAACCCCCAACTGGTCGTCGTGACCTTGTCCTTAATGAGGATGATCCTGCGCATGCCCCACGCACCCTCCTTGCCCGATCCCGAGCTCGTCTTCATCGCCTGTGCAACAGCCTGTGGGCCCGAGAGCGGGTCGAGTCCGCGGAAGAGCAGTACTGGCGCCTGCGTGTTCCCGATGTCGCGCGTGCCGTCGTTCGTGGGTCCGCCGAACGCTGCCTTCCGGCGGTCGCTGGGGGCAGCGCTCTGTGAAAAGTCGATCTTGACGCGACGCCCGTGCGGCGGGGCAGGGCTGCCTGCTTCGAGTGCTTGGTAGAACGCGGTGGTAGCGGACGCGCCGTGTGAGGCGGGAGGCGGGATTTGGATGAAGGGGAAGAGGGGGTCGACAAAAGCGCGTGCATGTTCGGTAGTGGTGAATTGGGCGAAGCCAAAGCCCTTGGAAATACCTGTTACGAGTCGTGTTTGGAGGAAGGTTCGTGCGGCGGTAGCACGGGCAGGATGTTGCGGGGGAAAGGCAAGGGGAGAAAAGAGTCGTCAATGCACTGCGGAACTATAGCAAGGGAGATGGGGCAAGTGCCTGTAGCTCTGTCTCGGATTATAGTGACCGACTCGATGCTGCAGCCGTTGCTCGTGAGGTAAGCTTGCATCTGATATGCACAAATGAGATAGGATGAGTGTCGAGTCGGCTCTGGTCAAAGGAGTTGAGGGTGAGGTACGCACGTCGGACTCAGTGAAGTCAGGGTCGAGACCCAAGAAGATAACATGAGGGCTAGGGTCACTTGGAGAGAGCCGTTTCTTCTGGTACGTCCCTCCACCACCCTTGTGGTGGAACCCGCCTTCATGGTATTGACCTTGTCCACCCTGGTCCCAGGATTGGCGGTTATCATAACTGTAGTCGTCGTAACCTTGAGAGGCGTCGTATCCCTGTAGCTTGGGACTGAGCCGAACATTCACGGTGCATGGCTGTAATGGCAGAGAGAGCGTACGCCGTCGTTGTACTTCCTGCGTTTAGAGTCGCTGTAGTAATCCTCGTCTCGCGAGGGCATTTGGTTATTGCCTTTGGGTCCAGGCTGCCAGGCGTTGTAGTCGTTATAGTCGGTTTGCTTTCCCTTGTCCCATTCTCTGTTGTAGGCCATGACGTGCTGAAGCCAGAGCGGAAATTGAACAAAGAGGGAGCTGGTGGTGTGGGGAGGAGATGGTGGAAGAGGGTCAAGAGACGGGCGCCTGTGTACGGCAACAACTGAGACTGCATCCACCATGGCTGGTCACGGTCAGTCGTCCTTCTTGCCCGTCCTTGTCCTCCATTGACCCTTCTTTTCACCTATGCAGGGTACACGAAGGTGAATTATCACATTTGGGATGGCGTTTAGAGGCCTTTGTCTGACACGAGTGCGGTGCAGCTTGACCCCGCCGTTGAGCGGTGGAACACCATGGTGCGTGGCCTCGTCCCTCAGTCCGGTCACACGTTTTCTTAGTTCCGGCTCCCAATAGCGCGAGGCGGTGTACCGGCACTTCCGCTTCAACTCAAGGACAGCACGCCAGTCCATCCTTGGCATGGTTGTCTTCCCTCTAGCCGTCTTCGCGATTGCATACAACCAGGATGTGCGTGATACCAATCCTTCTGATACATAAACCGCGCATATCTCATCGAATTGTTCGTAGATGAGGTGGGAGTGGGCTGGGAGGCGCAAGTCGGAGACTCTTGCTCGCAATCCGCCCGCACCCGAGGCGTCTGATTAGTGGGGGTTCATTACGGCGGCCAGTACGGCCTCAAATACTACGGTACGATGTACATCCTCTGTGCAAGCATATCCAGCGCCCTCTAGAACCTCTTGCACAACTCTATTGCGACCTTGCACCCTGTCCCAACGACTGTGCTCAACAATGCATGGGCCGGGGCTTTCTGGGAGTCGTTCTCCACTGCTATATCCAAATGCTCAAGCTCGTCGTCCCGGAACTCTTTTATGACTTTACGAAGGAGGGGAATACTGGGGTGATCGTCGGGGAGCTGTTCTAGGGCCTTCAGTTGGCTAGAGGGTGGTGGGTCAGGAAGGAGATGGTGAAACGGGTGGGACCGGGACGAACTCGTCATAGTGCTCGCCGATGACCGTCTCGACGGCCTCTGTGCAGGCCATGGCGGCTTCCTTTCCCATCAAAGCCGTGATAGCCCCGAGGCCGTATCCTCCGAGGCGGGCGACCTCCCAAAGGATGGTTGGACGGACATGATGCTGAAGCTGCATTTTGTTCATGACAGCAAGGTGCTTTTTCTCTTGGTCCCACATCTCCTGCACAAGAGGGTTAAGGCGTGGGTCACGAGAAATAATACCGTAGTGCTTGCTTGGATGAGAGGCCCAGTGACGGGGTCGCGACCGAGGACGTCATGCTGCCCCTTGTATATCCAGTTTGCGGCGAGTTCCCCCGCTTGATCGACTCGTAGCGCAGTTTCTATCTCGTGTCTTAATTCTGGAGGGATTGCATTAGGTGTAGTAGCGACTGATGGCTCTTGTGCGCGTGCTGGGTCAAGGTAGACACTGGAGGCGAGGGAGGGGTGGGCAGCCGTAGCAAGCGTGCGTCGGAGAGCGAAGGAGGCAGAGCGAAGAGGGGCAGAGCGTGCTGGCGAAAACATGGGCGTAAAGGACTGAGAATTATGAGAAGCGTAGAGTATGGGAATGTCTAGACGAGCGGGAGTGGGAGCAGAAGACACATTGGACGAGGGACCCTCCCGGTCGCTGCTCCCAAAGGCCCCGACGCTGTCCGTCCGGGCGCCCGCACCGGCGTGCTGCTGACTAAGCAGACGCGAGGCGTGTCCTGGGACGCGTTCGTCTCGCACCGAGCCACACCTCTCTCCTTCTCTTTCAACCGCAGCGTTCGTTGTACATTCTTCGCGCACGATGTCCTCGTACGTGCCTCCGCGTGTCTGCCGCTTGCCGCGTCGCGTCTAACGAATCTTCGCTTCTCTCCGCGTGCGGCTACAGCACCTTCACTCCCTCCACAGCGGTCGATCATTCCAAGGAGCGCGACTGGTCCGCCCAACTTGGTGTGTCCTGCGTCCTCCCTGACACCGTTGCCTACTTCTAATATTCGAGATCATAGGAATGCTCGACTGGGATAACACAAACATCGTCTTCACCAAGCGTTCCCTCCTTGAATTCCTCAAGTAAGTTGCGCATATCACGAACTTCATCGACGATGATGCACCCGCTAAGAGGAGGGTCCGCCCCGTATTAGATACGCCGGCGTAACCGTCGACCCCAACTTCACCAACATCCAGAAGCTGCCGCGTATGTTCTTCCGTTTGCCCTTTGTCCTCCCTGCTCACATTCCTTGACTTGTCGTATTTAGGCTACGCTCAGTTTGGCAAGCTTACGGCTGGTGCGGCCCCCGCCAGCGAAGACTCCACTGCAAGCTCTGCGCCCGTAGCAGCTGCTCCCGCTGCATCGTCGGCGGCATCCGACTTCAAGCCGACACGGCGCGTCCGTGAGGCCCCCGGCGGCGCGCACACCAACATCTTCGGCTACAACGACGATGACGATGCGCTCGCCGGGGCTCCGCCAAAGGTAGGCAGGCGTAATGCTGTCTTGTGGAAATAGTTGTTGACGCTGATCACATTTCTTCGCTCAGGCGGACGACGCCATCAGTCCTTCCGCGAGCGCAGACTCGCAGGCGGAAGATACAAAGTGGGTGTCAGACATTACCTCTGTGTGGATTATGCCGCTAACGAGTAGGATTGGTCCGCAGGAGAGGGGGTGTAGCGGGCCTCTGGGACGGCCCAACCAACAACAATGGCTTCAAGCCCACACGCCGGTACGTGTCGATCCACCCGAAGCGAGAGTGTAAGCTTATTCTAGTTGTGTGCAGAGTGCGCGAAATGCCCGGTGGCAAGGACAGCATTTCTGGAGTGAGTTCCTCGGTTTGTGAAGCTTTGCATTGGAACTTATATCATCATGCCCAGTTATTCTGAGTGGATCGGACTCGTTGAACGAGCGTGAATGGTGCAAAGAAGGTCGGGGTGCAAATGCCGGAATTTCTTGTAAAATTAATTATCGCTCTCCAATGGAACGTTCTCATTCATCATAGTAAATGTGAACGCCGCGGGTGCGAAGAAAAAATGGCGCGTCGGTGGAAAAGCATGGTGGCGGCGAGGTTCGAACTCGCGCGGGATTGCTCCCATCGGGAATCAAGAAATCTTAAATCCGACGCCTTAGACCAACTCGGCCACGCCACCTTTCACATCTACGCGCTCAGTGGCCAATATATATGTAGCTGGGTCTTTCGGACTCTGATCGACCCTGGAAAGGCTAGGCCAAACCTACAAACGCTAAATCAACTCTATCGCAATAGTTCGCACCAGCGGCCATTATGATGCGATATGGCGAGGGCATAGTAGGTAGGATTGTCCTACAATGACATGATATCGTTCTAGTGGCGACACGCGCTTGTGCCAGACGACATTGTCATGACGTAACACGCATTACTATCAGCACTGGCTGTACTTATTGCGGAACGGATGGGGGCTTCCGCTGAATGACGCGGAATAAGGCCTTAGACCTCCGGAATCTGTCAGACTCTCGTGTGCTATGAATGCCGCAAGGCTTTCCCTGTCCATTGGTATCCTGTTTCGTACGGTAAGAGCTACTGGTGTAGCTTGGTCAAACTATTAAGAACGCTGTTGTGGTGTAAGAACCGTAAATGGCCCGAAAAATCTCGCTATCGCAAGAGCAATAAACCGAAGTATACAATACAGTAATAAAGTACAGCAGCCAGTCCGCCCGAGCGCCCGCTCGGAATCTAATCGCTGAAGCTCCAGACGCGCACGTCGCCGTCGTCGCTGCCGGACACGATCTTGTCCTCGCCGAGGGCGATGCACGTCACCGCGCCGCGGTGTCCCACGAGCGTCGCGTCGCAGGTGCCCTGGTGTGTCCAGATCTGGGCGGGGATATCAGTGCCGTGCGCGCGCAAAGACACGAGGAGACAGACCTTGATCGTGCGGTCGTGACTACCGCTCACGAGCCGCAGCTTGTCGCTCTCGACGGCCCACACGCCCTCGATGTGCCCGAAGAGCGTGCGCGTGACCTTGCCCGCGTCGATGTCCCAAAGCTTGATCGTGTTGTCGAGCGAGCCCGAGACGAGCACCGGCTTCTGGCGGGTCACGACCGCGGCGCGCTCCGCCGTCGGCCGCCGCGACAGCGCGGGCGTGCCCGCCGCGGACGGGTCGGGGGAGAACGGCGTGCGCGACGACGACGCGTGGGGGTGCGGCGCCGCGTGGGAGGGGGGCGCGTCTTGCGCGTCTCCCTCGGTGTCGGAGCCGTCGGTGGGGGGCGCCTCGACCTCCTCGTCGACCATGATGAGCTTGAGCGTCTGCACCTGCCCGACATGGCCCTTGAGCATGCGCACGCACGTGCGCGCGGCGAGGTCCCAGAGGCGGATCGTGCCGTCGTCGGAGGCGGAGAAGAGCATCTTGCCGGGGTCGATCTGTGGCGCGCTGTGCGCGCCCGCTGCGGCGGACCCACACGGCACGAGCGCGTCCGCGGGTGCGGGCACGGGCGCGGAGTCGCACGAGGATGGCGGCGCGTTGGTGTCCCAGATCTGGACGGCGTTCACCCAGTCGCAGTGCCCGCGGAGCGTGAAGCACTCGCCGGTGCGGAAGTTCCAGACCTTGACGGTGCGGTCGACGGAGCCGGACACGAGGATGTTCGAGTCGAACCGGAGGCAGACGACGCCCTCGGAGTGGCCCTCGAGCACCTTGAGGCACTGGCCCGTGCGCCAATTCCAGACGCGCATCGTATGGTCCATGCTGCCCGTGATGAGCTTCGCCTCGTCGAATTGGAGTGCGCGGATCGCGCGCGTGTGACCGGAGAGACAGTGTACCTCCGTGCCCGTCTCCAGATTCCATACCCGCGCAGTGCGATCGTAGGAGCCGGTGATAAGGACGGGGAAGGCGGGATGAGACAGCGACTCTGAGAACTGGAGGCACATGACGCCGTCCGTGTGGCCCTTGAGGGTGCGGACCGTACATCGACCGCGCCGCCAATTTCGTTCGATGGTAAGGCGTTCACAGTAGACGTCTTTCCACGGCCGAGTAAGTAGGTCGTCCTTCCGGGCTTTCGACGAGGTGGGTGCAATGAGCGGATTGGAAGAAGGGTGCGGGGGGTCGTGGGGAGAAGAGGAGGGTGAACGAGGTGACATGGCAGGAGTAGCAAGGTGTGAACTGTGTTCGTACGGATCTGTCCTCTGTTTCTTGGAAGAACATGAAGGCTCCTCGTCCAGGCGGCGCTTGAGATGTGAGTGTGCGGATGCTGCCGACGGCTGGCTCTGGGGGATGGCGGGGGAAGGACAGGGCGATGCAGATGGGGGAGGAGAAGGGAGACGAACGGCACGGCGCTTCTCCAGGATGGGCAGACCCCAGCCACACTTGAGACACTTCTGACCGATGTGCTGTTCACATATGCCGCGCCAGAGGATGTCATCATCAGCAAGGCTCTTCCATTGCCTGTTGACCTGCGCAGCGCGACAGAGGGATGTTGCGTCGAGATAGCCGAGGACTTTGAGCGCAACCTCGCGGGGAAGGACGAAGAATGGGTCTATGCGGATCAAATTGCCGAGCTGCTCTGAGAGGAGGGAGAGTTGGGAGAAGCAGCACATGGTGAGAAGGCCGCTGAGAATAAGGGCGCGGCGGGGATGGGGAGAAGAGGAGAAGTTGGACCATATGGTGGAGACGGCTTCGCGCTCTAGGACGGGAAGCGCGTCTAAGGCCTGAAAACGAGCGGGGACGCATTAGTTACGTCAAACGCTAGGGCGATATCAAAGGATGGAGAAGGGACGAAAAACAGCGGGTCGCGCGCATATTTGGGAGCGCACAAGCCTTGGGCACCCCCACTGACAACCAGACGACCGCGCGCGATGTGCAGCGAGCTGGAGGGGAGGGAGTGCGAAAGGCACAGAATGTAGAGCACAAAATTATTGTGGCAAGTATGTGGAAAGGTAGAAAATACGGAAGGCGTATCAAGTGCGGTAGAGCGCTCGGGAAGGGGGTGAAAGCCGCCGTGATAAAGATGGGAGGATAGATGAGAGAGGACGGACGGACCTGCTGGAGCTTGAGGTTGGTGCCCTCATCGGCCATCCTTTGGTGGCGGACGCAGAGTTTGCGAGCGGGGGGCTGTGTGCGCATCTGTGCGTCGCCGACAAAAAGAGGAGCTTGTCGCGGGGAAGAGACGTCCTTGGCGACGGTTTGGGGAGATGCGTTGGGGGAGACGATGGCGGGGGCGTCGAAGGTTGTGGAGGAGGCGGGGGGAGGAGTGGGGGAGCGGGAGCAGGGCGTATTTGAGGCGAGGCGGGGCGGGGGGGTGGGGGCGCAGAGGGNNGGATTGGGGGGGGGGGGGGGGGGGGGGATGGTGTCGCAGAGTGCGCCTGCGCTGCCCGCGGGAAGCGAGGCGGCGGACATGGACGGGGAGTGTCGAAGGACGGAGGGGCGGAGAGGGCGAGGGAGGCGGAGGGAGAGGCGGAGGAGAGAAGGGAGTTAAGGACGGCGCGAACTGCCGGGCGCGACCTCCCGATTATGTCACGGAGGCGCCCGAGCGCGGGAGCTCGCGTGAGTCGCTCGCGACATGGCGCAACCCCCACCCACCCACCGGCCCAACCAGCCTCCGCCCCGCCTCGCCATCCCCTCCCCTCGGACCAGAATGCAGCGCGGCATCGCGACATCCGTCTCCCCCGGCTCGCCACCCGCCCCGCCCCGTTCCTCTTTCCCCGCGGCCGATCTCTCCCAATAGGCCCCAGCCCGCGTCACGTGCGTCGGATCTCGCGTCCATGCCTGCTATTCTTGCTTCTCAGCGAGTGTCGAGCACGACATCGTCCTGCGCAATTGCTCTCCTCCCATCCGCCCAACCCCGCTTCCATGATCCCCGAACCTGATGCTCCTGTCAACCGCCCGCCCTCTTCTCTTGCCACCGTACGGCATCTCCCGCCGCCCTCAGCCACTTAGTCAGGTGGAACCACCCTCAAGACCGTTGTGGCAAGCCAGAGTACCTTCTCGGCTCCACGCAGTCCTTGCCCGATGGCGTCATACACCAGACGACACGGACAATCCGGTTTACGGAACGAGTTGCAACAGCGACGGAGTCCTGTAGCTCATCTCCGCTGTCATGCCCATCTACCCACGCGTCTGCAATCTGCCCCTCAAGGTTAGAATTTCACCCTCCGGTCGCCCGGGCTGCGCCGCCGCAGAAATAGCCTTTTGCGTTCGCAGAGCCCCGCCCGTCTTCTGCGATCAGTGTACGTCTGTGGGTTACTGTCAGACCTCATCCCCATCTGTGCAGCGCAGCGACCAATAACGATATTTGTTGCATAGAATACTGAACGAGCTGTGCACCCAAGGATTTATCAATATTACGATATCTGCTTCGCCGCAGCCGCCTCTCGCGCACTCCACGAGAGCGCCATCTTCCGCTCTCTTTCAGCCACATGATCCTGACGCAGATCTGGTACGAACCTGTCCTCCCATAGCACACCAGAATGCGACGCCCCAGCGGAGCTCGCTGGAAGCAAATCATGCCAACAGAACATTGTATTAATCACGCAATAGCGCCTGCACACAGTAATCCGCGACATAGAAGCGATTGCTTCGAGAACCGAAACGCCAAGAGGGTAACGACAGTGGGGTCTCAAATCCTTCTATGTACACAAGTACCTCGTACACGTAAAGTAGTGCCACAAATACTTTCCAAATTAAATACAGGATAAAAACGGCCAGGGAACGCCCTAGCACCAATAGCGACCCCGCGGATTCGGAGCAAACGCGTGAGCAACCCGTCAGACAAAGAAAGTTGCCGGTCCAGGCGGGCCTACGGCGCCGAAAGTGCTTCCGCCCGAAGTTCCCCCGCCATTACTGCCACTACTCCGGCCCGAAGCATGCCCGGGAGAGTGTGGGCCGCCCACTGGATGCACAGTGAAAGGGCGCCGAGTCGCTTGCCGAGAGACGACATGTAAGTGCTAACCACCTGCACCACTATAGCGACGACGGCTAGTGGGGTGCTATGCGAATGGGCATGTCCGCGGATCTTGTAAGCAGAGAGAACGGCGAATGAGAGGAGCGATGGGCCGAGTGCCATGACGATGGACACTATGCTGGAAACGAAGACCCCTCCACCGGAGACGCTACACAGCGTCAATAGGCCGGCGCAGAAAAGGAGGAGAGAGACGACTAGGAGTCCTCCGAGGTAACCGATGGTGAAACGGGTTCCTCGTTCGTGTAGTAGGTGGCGGGAGTGGGGCTGTGGATCCTCGACATGGGCCTCCATGGGGGGGTCGAAGTTGATCCACGGCTTGACGAGAAGACAGACGATGGCGACGCCGAGTGCGAGGAAGACGCTGCTGAACCAGAGGGCACTGATGACGCTGGCTAGACGCGGAGAGAGGGGCCGCGCGCCTGTGCCGAGGGGCGAGGTGGGCTGGGAAGGGGGGTTCCCGGGCGATGTTGTGGCGACTTTTACCAGCACCTCAAGCATTTGAAGTAGGGCAGGGTTGGGCTCCGAGGAGACAGGAACGATTGGCTGGAAGTCCCCGACGAGGAATGGAAGGACCGCAGTGCAAATCAAGGTCGACTGGCCGCAATCGTATCCGCATTAGTGCGGTTATAGGCCGTACGTAGCAGGGCTCAAAATTACTCACGATCACGAGGAACATGTCAATCATTTCTTGACATTTTCGCGTGGAAGAGCTTATCATCGCAAGACTTGGAGCGGAACAACGGAGTCGTGAAGGCTGCCAGAGGAACCGTTAGCGAGGTCTGTGATACCATAATGCTGCTACTTACGATGTTAAGCACACGGTCAAATCGAGGGGCCAGCACTGTGAACTATGCTGGGAGGCTCGAAGGAACTCTCGAGCAGGCTACTCGGGGGTGATCGGAGAGAGCAGGGAGATGGCCCGGTTTTGTGAGGGATCCGTCGGTGACCGGCGAGGGCACCAACCCCTTACACCCTGATTAAGAATAAGATGGTGGGGGTAGGCGTACGCCACTTACGGATGGGACCTGGAGGCAACCATGAAGGAGGTAGTACACGTTCGGCGTGTCCCGTAGTGCGAACCACGCACTGAATTTATTTCCGAGATGATGTGCACGCCCCCAGGGCAACGTCCGTGCGGGGGCTAAGTCACCAGTTCGTGTACGTCCAGGATCTGCTGCTCTTTCACTCCTTTAGGGTCCACATGCTATGCGCACGAGGTATTTCGACTTTACGTCACGAAGGCTGCAGGTCTCTATCACTCAGAAACTCTCGCTAGGTGACCACCGGAGCTAGCCGCAACCCCAGCCAAGTAGGACGCCAAACATGGATGCCCGCCGCACAACCCCCAACTTGAAGTCACTGCGCGAGCTGGAGATATCCTGCGACCACCGACTGCCGTGGGAGCTGTGGGGACGGTAGTACAGTCGCTGTCAGCGGGTCGAGTAGTACCGCACATCTATGCCCGCCAGTGCTCATCAGAGGGCGATAGACATGCAGAACACCGCGTGCAGGGGACGCACTCGATTGAGGTTGGTGGTACGCCCACGTTCAAAGGGAAATCAACGGTGCGTTTGTGGAGGACACTAACGACTCGCGTTAATGACACCGCACACGTTGGCCGGGTACTACAAATGCTGGCGGTGCAGGTCGGATAGAAGGGCCGAGCAAGACACGGGTTCGTTGTATGCTTTCTCGGAAGGTGGAAGGACGAGCTGGGCATGTTGCATTCCGCTGGCCGTATCGCCCGACTGTGAGGCCAGCGCAGACATTGTTTCCATCGCCAAGTAGACACAGAACGGATTACTATACGATATTTGAGCCGTAAGGTACCAATCAAACAGGTAATAGTACCTCTCGATACTAGGTCCTAGTGCGTCTTGGTAGTGTTCAGCATAACTTATGCTGGGCACCACCAAGACCAGGGGGACACCGTCAAGACTGAGCATGACGTACACTATCTCCTGTACATATACACACGTCTGAAACGCGTGTCCTTTTCGTTGGGATAAAGAACTGACGTGTTGGGCATGAGAGATCGGGAATTCAAGTTCCAGGCCACCTTCACGTTAACTCGGTTAGTCTTATTTGATGGTGAGCGCCGTCATGGGGCGGCAGGCCTAGTCGAGGACTCACAGTATCAGTTCATGGTTGTATCAGTCGCCGCAATAGAGGGTGCATGCGAGAAGTAAGGCTCGAGTCTGGAAGTGAAGCGTGAAGGAAGGAGGATCAGAATGAGGCGAGAGGAAAGGGAAAAGGGAAGAGGAGACGAGTTTGAGCGCCCATGGTCGACCCAATTGCTGTCCACTTCCCGCGCATGCACGCCACCAGTATTTTGTTGGACGGTAGCACACCACCGACGGAAGGGACCGACATGCAAGGCCACCGACCGGCCCACGCGGAGTTGATGTTGGCACGAGCCCTCCGTAAATGGCAAGTCAAGATATATAAAGAGAATGGACAACGGCAGCGGACACGAGGGCGACGGCAATCGGCGGACGACAGGCGGGCAGACAGGAGCGGGGAAACGTGAGGTGTATCTGCACAAGGCGTGACAAAACGACGATAACAACGGGGCGGACACAGACGCGGGGCGCGCGCGACACACGACTCAGACGAGACCGGCGGCGACGTCTACCAACGACCAACGGGCGGAACCGAACCTCCACAGCGGAGCACAGGAACGGGAACGGACACAGGGGGCGGCGCAACGTGCGGGGACTGTCCAACGGCCTCCTCTCTCGCAAGACGACAAAAACGAAACCTCCCCATGCCCGCTCGCTCCGGGCTGCCGGGCGCCTCTCCTTCCGCTCGCTTCTCTCTCGGCCCTCGGCGGGCGGAATCAGTCCAGGGTGATCCGTAGCTGGTCGAGTGGTATCGGGACGAACGAGTCGAGGTGGATCGAGCGCGACGCGAGCTCCGCCTCGCAGTGCGGGGGCACGAGCTGGCGCATGAGGTCGGGCCGTACCGAGAGCTCTATTGAAGGCGCGGAGTGCGTGAGGTACGCGAGAGAGAAGGTCAGCGTTCATTTCCGATCAAGAAGGCCGATCCGAACGGGGAGAGTAGACTCACCCTCGCGCGTGAAGTCGAACAGGAGAGGGAATTCCTTTCCGTTAGGCATCTTCGCACCTTCTTGCCTGAGTTCGTCGAAGAAGGGGTGGCACATCGCCTCCACGGAGCTCAGCCGGGCCTCCGGCGTGTACTCGAGCAGCTTCGCAACGAGGTCGATCGCCTCGGGAGCTGTGCGAGGGCGGAAGACCTGTATGATGCGTGCGGAGTGGAGGAAGGGTGGGGTGAACGAAACAGGAAAACGGGTGCGCAAAGTGGGTCAGTCAGTCAGTGGCTGTGTTCCCCGAACAAACGCGCACATGCGCGGGCGGGGAGCGGGAGACGACGACGCACCTTCGAGAAGGGGTGAGGCTTGATCTGCGGGAACTTGTGCTCCATGTAGTTCGGGTTCATCGTCTTGATCTGCTCCCGCGAGGGCGTCCCGAGGACCTTGATGATCTCCACCAGCTGGTCGATCCCACTCTCACCAGGGAAGAGTGGCTGGCCGAGCATAAGCTCCGCCATAACACAACCAGTTGACCAGATGTCTAAGTGGACGACACAATGAGCACGTGACCAGAGGAGCCTACAAGCGAGATACGCACCAATGTTGGTCGTGTAGTTGGTGGCGCCAAAGATGAGCTCCGGGGCGCGGTAGTAGCGCGAGCAGATGTAGCTGACGTTGGGCTCGCCGGCAACGAGTATCTTGGCGGATCCGAAGTCGCAGAGCTTGAGGACACCCGTCGCGGGGTTGAGGAGGAGGTTCTGGGGCTTAATGTCGCGGTGGCAGATGCCAATGGAGTGGATGTACATGAGGGAGCGGAGGAGTTGGTACATATACAGCTTGATTTGGAGCATGGGCATGGGCTGCTTGAGTTTGGCATAGTGCCGGCTGGCGCGGTACACGGTCTCTGGGACGTATTCGAGCACAAGGTTGAGGTACACTTCATCTTTCTTTGAATCGGAGTGAATCAGTTCGCAGTTCTCGACAGAACGGAGATGGAGGCGGATGAAGGGCGCTGTGCCGCGGCCGGAGCCGCGGAGGGCGGGGAGGCTGCTGCGGATGGGTGGGAAAAGATGTGTCGGTGCTTACCTTGTCACCGTTGGAGTAGAAAAAGGCCTTGAGGTCCACGACATTGGGATGTGAGACGAGTCTCATGATCTGCAATTCACGATTCTGGACGGGGCGGAAAGAGGGAATTAGACGCGCGGAGGCCACAAAGAGGATGGTCCGGGAAGGGAGGGGAAGGAGGGCGGACCTTGAAGCGTTTGTCCTGCAAGACCTTCTTGATGGCGATGTCGCAGACGGGGTTGGAGTCCTCAAGGAGCTTCGCCTGAAAGACGATACCAAACGAGCCATTGCCGATGACTTTGCAGTTGGTGTAGATGAGATCACGAGTGTCTCCGGACTTGCCGTCGGAGGCGACGACCTTGACGATCTTGCGTGGATCGTCGACGGCTGGTTGTGCGGGGAAGACAAAAACGGGTGCGAATGAGCATGAGGTGTGGATCCGGATGAGGGAAAGGAGGGGAGGGGGACGCGATGGACGCGATCCTTGATTTTGAGCGCGCGGGTAGAGTGGGAGTGGGTGGTGCACGGAATGGCGGAGCCAGCGGAGAAAAGGGAGTGGATGCACGTACGAGAGATCTTGACGCCATTGATTGGTCCGTGTGTGGCCATCGTGGACGGGGCTGGGGGGTACTAGAGATACAGATTGGTTTGGTTTGGAAGAGAACGAGGGCTGCTCTGGGGAGAGACGGAGGCGGAACGGGGACGAGATGCGAATAAACGTTACGAAGAGGGTAGGAGGGGTGAAAACGGGGAGGAAGAGACGAGGCGGGGGGACGATGGGGGGGAGGGGGTGGGGGTGAGCGGGAGAAAGAGAAGAAGAGACGAGGACGACGGCTCGAGCACAGGCGCCGGCCTTGGGCGGGTCTGGTGACCTCGAGCGCCACCCCGAGCCCACCGCCACCGCCTCCCCCGCCGCCCGTGCTCGGCGTCCCCGCCGTCGTCCACGCACCCGCGGCCGTCCTGGGCGCGCCCCGACTCGCCAGGTGGCCCCGCCGTCGCCGTCGCGGGCACGCACAACCCGCCCGCGCACCGCCCAGGCCGCGAGGCGCTCACGCCCCGTGCGCGACCGGCAGTGTGCCGTCGCCAGCTACGTAGCCCGCTACTGTGCCCGTGTTATCTACGCACCACCGCCGCGGCGCAAAATTTCGAGGGCTGGACGTGGGCAGGACGTGGACACTCGAACACGCCAGCCGTCAGCGCGCCACGGGAACACCTGTCCGGGGCCTTCGTCGCGCCCTTCCGAAGCGTTCTCGCAGGGAACTGGGATCCGATGGCAGTCCAGCTGACGGCCCCGTTCGCCGCAACGCGCGGAGAGAGATCGTCAGATGAAGAAGGACGCCGTGATTTAGACTTTTGGACACGTCCCCTCTCCCATGGAAATCACCCAGCACCGATATCTGGATACAGTACATATCCTTGTCTTCTCATGGCGCTGAGTCTGGGAGGCGCTGGGTAACTCTCCGTTCTCTGCCCGCGAGCTCTCGTCCCACCTGCCATACCAGGCACGTTCTCGTGTGTTTCCGGGAGAACCTGCCTTGAAGCCTGAAGCTTGGAAACTCCAAGGCTCGCCTTCAGTCACTCGAGCCTCGGCACATTCGTTCAGCGGGGTGGGTGATGAGTTAGATCCTGCTGGATCCAAACACCGCGACGATAGTATTCGGGACAACAGCCGAGCGGATCAGAGCAGTCCAGTAGAGTTTATGACCATTGACCATTGTGAATCTGGGCTCCGCGGCAGCGCGGCCAAGCACCCATGTGTGAAGCTCAAGCACGGATCTCAGTCGCTGGGCATCTCCGCACGGAAAGTTGTCCAGGGACGGCGGCACGGCCCGAGGAGTACCTGCAGCTGTCTGGACGAGAATGAAGACCCCAAATTCCAATCCTTCAAGTTCTCCGAGTCGACTGCAACGGTGATTACCATATGCGGCCTGTCACGTGATGGGAAGAGGAGCCAGTGGGCGGGCGGGGATTGGGTGGGCGCCTGTGCTCGTCTCTGGCCAACGCGCCGCCTCGTCTGCCCGCCCTCCCGCCCTCTCTCCCTGCCTCCCCGCCATGTTCGCAGCACGCGCACTCTCAAGACAC
>FTLJ01000283.1:0-132167 GCA_900155495.1 Porogramme epimiltina
CCCCCGCCCCCCGTCTTCGACCCCGCCAGCATAGACCGCTTCGGCCCCGTCCCAGAGCCCTCAGAGCCCTATCACAGATCCCCATTCCCCCTCAGCCCCGTCGAATCGCCCCCTCGGCCGACTCCCAGAACCCCGACAACCCCTACCACCTCCGCGGAATCGCACCACAGACCGCCTCAGACGTTCCGACGACCGGCACGGGCAGGTTTACAGGCGTGACCTCCGCCATTAGCTCCCTCGAGGTCCATGTCGAGCTCCCAGCCGGAGCGACGGGGAAGGGGAAGGAGCGGCCGCCATCCACGGCCCTGTCGACAAGCTTTCCGGGTGTCACAGACTCGGCTTTGATCAAGTGAGTATCTTAGTTTTGCGTATTCGTCCTCCTCTTCGTCTTTTTCGCCCCCTTCTGCCCGCAATCCTTTTATCCCCGAAGACACCGCTCGATCCCGAAGCATCAATGAGCAGAGCGGCGAGCGGAACGAAAGCATCAGTAAACTGGAGGCCCATGCGCGGGGCGTCGGTAGACATCGTGGGCTGAGAGGGCGCATCCATACAAGGCGGAGGAGGTCACCCTCACGCATGACGTCGCGCCAGTCGACGGGCGCGCTCTTGGCTGCGGCGGAACCAGACCCGGCTCATAAGCCGGCCGACATCCTCGACGTTCCTCTCCTGCTGCTGGCGTGCGAGCATGCGGAGGAGGAACGTGCGCTGGCGCTGGTCTTCCGTGAGGCGACCCGCGATGCAGACTTCGAACACGGCGCTGCGTTCGACGCTCGAGAGCGTCGTGTGCAGGAACATCTTATCCGACGCGCGGAAGATCGCGTTCGTCAGCCGCCCCCGCCGCTGGACCACCTCCGCCTCCGTGCTTGCGCCGACGCCCCTGCCCCCCAATGATACCTGCCCTTGCGCCCCCCGCACCTCCTGCGCCGCCGCCCCCACCCCTGCTACTGTCGGCTGTATGCGATGCAAGCGCAGGTAGGCCGTATAAGCCCGGCTGCAGCGGCACGATCGGGTTAACGAACGTATTCGACGCGAGGTACATCTCCTCGATGCTCAGCCGGCGCTGCACGGTCTCAGGGTAGGAGAGCTGCCCATGGCGCAGTACGCTCTCTTCTTCCAGTGCGCGCGGTTCGAGATCTCCGCGATCGCGAACATTACCTTGTTCTCGCAGCCCATCACAAGTAGTATCGACGTTACGGTCTTCTCCCAGCCGCCCGCCGCGCTGCCCCCGCTGAGCGCGTCCCCCGTGAACGCGCTGTTGAAGATCACGGGGTACTGCTCGAGGGAGCGCAGCACCTGCTGCATCTGCACGCTCGCAAGCACGTCGAATCGCATCGTCGTCTCGTGATGGTCGACCGCGTCAACTCGGAGCACCGCCGCTGCGCCTCCTCGGGCCCGTATAACCGCGCGGCGTTGAGCACTGTGCTCTGCATGTACTACTATGCGATCCCGGGATACACCTCCTAGTTCCCGCGCCCGCCCGATATCGCATGTGTTTGCTACGCTACCGTTGTACTAGTAGTGTACGATCTTAATATGAATTTATTTTCTCCGTCACTGTATTTTCAGGATTGCAGGCACAAGTTGTACTACAACGCCTCACCCTGCGCGATGTGATACAATGAAGGTGGGTCCATTGCCCCAGACCACTACATCACTGTCCCTCAAGCAAGGGTGTACCACACAGTACTACCGGATCCCGGTCATTGCTATACAATACCACATGGTCTCATGCATTGCTATGCAATGCCACAGGGTCTCATGCATCGCTATGGCGTGCTACAGCGTGCTACGGCAGTTGGGCAACGTTGCAATGGTGTGCTATAGAGTGCTACAGCAGTGGGGTGGCTGCAACGGCGTGCTCTGGTGACTACTGAGCGCAATAAACCCCGCCCTAGGGTTACAGAGCTCAACATAACCCGCCCTAGGGTGCAACAGCCATCTGACTTTTTTTCTGATGTAGAACCACGAGGAACTGTCCTGAGGCTTGTTCCCTGATATGTTGCAAGGCAAACTCTGGGCCCATCGCCATCACAACGACAGGATATGTAACAGGTGCGCCGTGTTCGATTTAGGGGCCTCCCATCGATCGTTAAGGCTGACTTCAGCACTCTAGGATCGCCGCCATTCACATGTAGATGTCCGCACAATTTTCCATCGCACTCGACCTTTGGAGAATGTCTAGACACAAGATTACAAACAGCTTAAACGTCTGAATGCCCTTTTCATGCACTTTGCGCAAAGGCTCAAGGTGCACTTTGCGTGAGCAATGGAGGAGACACAAACATTCTCTTTTGCGCCATTATCATCAACGGGAGGTATGGATAAAGGGGATACATGCTTGTTCTCTTAGACAACATCATCGTTTGTTACTACAGCTCCGTCAATGGACCTTTTGCCACCCATCATGCCACCCGCCAAGCCACGTTTGCACTCATACCGCGGTATATAAGGCACGAAGTATCCCCTCGTAAAGTCCTCATCACCCTCACGGATCCTTCTCTGATCTAGTAACTCATGGAGCCACCCCCTCTACCATATTCGCTTTTCATAGACTTGCGCATCCATCTAGCGGATAAACTTCTCAACCCAATGCTTTATTGCTTACTACACTGCCCGTGTATGCGGATTGGCACACCCCCTCGAAGTGAGTAGTGCATTGCTTTACATCGGCACTCTCGCCGTTCGCCGTGAGAGTTCGTGTTGACCATTTTCGTCCCCTCCCTCAAGCACATCATGGTAGACCTCGACTTACACACACGTTCACGACCAACCCACCTGCTCCAGAGCGCCAGCTACTGTGCATGAGAGGTCACGCAAACTAGGGTGAGTGTCCAAAGCGCCTCGTCGCCCGTCTAAGGGAGGTATACCGTAGAACCATTCTCATTCCGCCCTAGTCTTACAGGGCTGCGCCTTCACTGGCGACGGATACGGCGCATGGGACGTATCGTTCTTTACGCCAGCCCAGATCACCACCGAGTTGGGCAGGAGAGATCCAGCCTCCATTGTTGGCTCCTACATCACCTATTGTGCGACTTCCAGGCCAAAGTGCGTTTGCGAGCATCGACTTCGCTTCCATCACTCCCCGCGTCGCGCGCCTGTGCCACCTCGACCCAGGCTGGAAGAGGCTTTCCGACCTCCATAAAAGCAGAGGGGCATCCCGAGGATTTTCACTCAACAGCATAGAGCGCACAAAACGATCGAGCGGGGCCCCGTCTCAGGCTTCCCTTGTTCCCGCTGCACACTCGTCTGGGTCCTCGACGCATTCGTCTGGGTCCTCGACGCATCCGTCTGGGTCCTCGACGCATTGGTCTGGGTCCTCGACGCACCCGCCGAACTCGCCGATACACCCTTCCAGCTCTCCGACGCATCCGTCTGGATCCTCGACGCACCGTCCCGATGTGAAGACCAGCCACGATCACATACCACTTCTCCGAATCCACGGGTCCGCGCAATTCCGAGCCATCCAGCGTATCTCCACACACACCGCGAGGTCCCTCAAATGGACACGCAAGTTATCCCCGTCCGCCCATCCCGGCCTGTCATCCCTGAACTGCACCCATCCACCACGACATGTCCACCGACCCCGAAACCGACCCCGCATCCCGAGCTGCATGCGCGCGCCAGCCTCGACTCTGTAAGGCACGACAGCAATGATTGTGCACCAACACAGTCGTTGCCCGTCACGTTGCGCCTCACCGAGCGTCCGCAGGCAGCTAGTGGGTATGTACGGCACAGAGGTCAGAACAGCACGAACCTCCCAGGCGCCCCTGCCACCGCATGGGTCAAAACACTTGCATCCCGCTCGGCGGCCAACCACGAGCGCGACGCGACAGAAGCCCGACAGACACTCGGTGCCTGTCCACCGCGCACGCGAGCTTGCGCCGACACCAGTCCCCACCGGCGCCGTCCCACCTCCTCTTCTTCAGAAGCCAGAAATTGCACTGTGGCCGTTGATCGCCCATGGCCAGGGTTAGGTTCTAGCTCGTGTACCGCCTGCCATGGCGTCCTTGGGAAACAATGTCTCAAACCACGATCCACTACTAGAATGCGGCACGGTTCATAGCCCCCCCCCCCAAAGGACTGAGGCAGGAAGTAGTAGGGTAGAAGCCATGATTTTAATGTAGCTGCCACTAAAAATGCGGCTCGATTTTATATAATGAAACGAGATCAATCGTCCACGCCCCCTCTCGCCCGTGTGCCTTCGCGAGAACGCCAACATTCACATTCACTCACAGCACCAACATAGCCCGGCGCACGCCCACACGCACACTCCAAAAGTAACCCAAGATACGAACGCCCATAAGATTCATTATATAAAAGTATAACAACACCGGCGGGGGCGCGCTCGCACGCGCGCCCTCCCGCCACCGCCGACTGCCTATAAGTACTTAAAAGAGCACGACCACAGCCAGACACGTCCGCGTCGGACATTACTTTGCGCCCGCCCCTCCCCAGGCCGTCGGTCTAGTACTATTACAACACGCGGGGGGTATCCAAGCGTCTCTCCCTCTCCCTCCTTCCCTCCGTCGCCTCCCCCCAGCCTGCACGAGGCGCTCAAACAAGCATGCCCGCAATGCCGGCCGCCTGGAGGGTGGAGATGAAGCCGCAGACCATCGCCGACGCCGCGATGCGCGCGATGATGCGCGCGCGCGACGGCGCGAGCGCGGAGAGCACGCCGATCTGGATGCCGAGCGAGCCGAGGTTCGCGAACCCGCACAGCGCGTACGACGCGATCGTGTACCCGCGCTGCGAGAGCGGGTTGTCGCTCGCCGCGATCGCCTTGAGCGCTGTGGAAAGAGGGGACACAGTGAGCGGCTGGGTGAAGAGGAGAGGAGGGAGCGGGAGGCGTACAGGTGTAGGCGACGAACTCGTTCTCGACGAGCTTGGTCGCGAGGAGCTCCGCAACGCGGAGGATCTCGTTGCGGGGCACGCCCATGAAGAACGTGACGGGGTAGAAGACGTAGCGGAGGATGAGCTGGAGCGTGAGCGCGTGGATGCCGAAGCCCTTGCCGATGTACGTGAGCAGGCCGTTGATCGTCGCGACGAGCGACACGACCGTCAGCACGTTCGTCCTACATAACCGTCGTCAGCAGCGCACTCAAGGAGGCGCAGGGAAGAGGAGACGTACAGAATCTGGCCAGCGACAATAAGACCGAAGAGCGCGCCCTGGGAGAACGCGTGGAGCGCGTTCGCGGGCGCGTTCTTGACGTCGCCGCGGTCAACGGTGACGCGCCCGCGCGTGACGGGCTCGTCCATCTCGGGGATGCGCATCTTCGAGATCGCGATCGACGCGGGGATAGACATGACCGACGCCGTCACCAAGTTCTCGGGCGGCACGCCCATCGCGATGTACGCGCTGAGCACGGAGCCGGCGATGGTCGAGAAGCCTAGCGGCAGATGCAGTGAATGAGCGAGAGAGTTCTCGCATGGAGGAGAGTGGGGAAGGCGCACCGGAAGTCATGGTAAGGTGGAGCTCGGACTCGGTCATGTAGTCGACGTAGGGCTTGACGAGACACGCGGACTCGCCCTGGCCGATGAACGGCGACGCGGCGGCCACGACGGCCTCGGCGCCAGAGACGTTCATGATCTTGAAGAAGAACCACGCGCTGCAGGGACAAATGCCCGGTCAGCTGCTGCGTGAGGGCGAGACGCAGAGGGGAGACGCACAAGCCCTTGATGAGCCACTGCATGACGCCGAGGTAGTACATCATCTGCACGAAGGCGATGAAGAAGATGATGGACGAGAGCTAGAAACCCCATTGGGAGACATGTGTCAGGATCGACGCTGCGGACGATGCACAGGGACAGGGACGCACAGTGTTCACGAAGAACCAGTGGTTGTTGACGACGTCGGTGCTGAAGAAGAACGCGGCGCCCTCGAGCGCCTGGGCGAGGAAGTCGGACGCAAGGAACGCGATCCACTTGAAGATCGAGAAGCCCGCGCCGGACTTGAGCACGAACATCGCAATCGCCTGCTGCAGAGTCAGGCCAACGATGACCGTCGGCCTTTGTGCATCGCGCGTCAGCCTGCTGCGCATATAGCCACATAAAAACGCGAAACTCACCAAGGGATGTGCGAGCGGTGCTTGGACGTCGCCCAGAAGCAGAACTGGAAGACGAACAGGCCGAGGACCGAGATCGCACGGTCGCCGTACGAGGTGTTCTGCAATGCACAAAAACAAAAACGCGCACAACGGTCTATCAACGTCCTTCGCGCGGCGCTCGCGAGACAGAAGGAAGACTGACGCCGGTGAGCTCGAACCCGAACGCGGAGCCAAACACGATGCCGAGCAGGGCGAGCCAGCCCATCGCGAGGCGGACCGTGTACGGCAGCTTGAAGAACGGCGTCTGGACGCAGGGCACCCAGACGGCCTCGACGGGGCGGGTCACGATCGAGTTGGGGATGAACCGGAACGCGATCACCCTGGCGTGCGCGGGCGCAGAGAGGGGAGGAGCGGGCGGACGGCGGTGAGCGGGATGGCCGACACGCGGTGGCGGGGGAGGAAAATTGCACTCACAGGAGGAAAAACCACGCCCAGAACGTCTGCACGATCCTGCAGAGCGCGCACGGCGTCAGCATCGCGCGCGCCAGCCCCGGGCGCATACATGCACTCCGGCGCGCGAAGAACGGAGAAAAAACGCACCAGCGGTGGCGAGTAGCCTCGAGGACGGTGGAGGAGATCCACCAGCCGAGAATAAGCGCAGAGAGCGCGCCGAGCACGACGACGCGGTACTTGCGCGTGAGCTTCGTGAGCGTGGACTCCTCATTGTCCTGGGGGAGGCCATGGGGCTGGGCCTTCTCGGGGTCGGCGACCTGGACGTTGGTGGGGTCCGGGGTGGGGTCGCCCTTTGCGATGGAGTCGGCGCCGGAAGAGCGGGACTGCTTGCGCTGGAGGGCGGTCGCCTCGGCGATGTGGTGGGGGGAGTCGGGGGACGACATCGCGCTGGCCTGTGCTGCCTATGCGAGAGGAGGAGCGAACGAGGCTGGCCTACGGGTGGAGAGGCGGCGATGGAGGGCACACGAGCGGGCGCGGCGGCTGATATACGCCCGGCGGGGAGGTCGCGCGAGCGTTCGACGCACCACGCGGTTCATCAATCTCCAGGCGGGGGTGCCTGGACTGCATCCGTATCACCCTCGACCGATAAGCCACACGGTCGACCCCGCTCCTGCCACCCGTCCGCTGCCCCGGCCGTGTCAGACAGGCAAAATCGCCGACCCCCCGATGCCAAGCCTGCCGCCCGGCGGTCCATCTGCCCCCTCCGCTGCGTCGGTCCTGCTCCAGTCCGCCCCCGCAGGCCTCCGCGCGTCGTCTGACCCACCCGGAGCAAAAGACCACACCCCACGCTGTCGCCGACCGCAAAGCCTGCGTTGATCCCGATGGGCGCGTCCCACAAGCCCGCGTCCGAGACATGCACGACGCCTCCGCTCGCCCACGCCGTATCATCGCCCGCCTATCTCGAATATCACGGTCGTTGACAGCGGGACATCCCAACTTCCACGATTGCGATACGCCCCCCACGCAAACTTCGCTGCTGCGTCGGCGGGGGGATTTTGCACTCGGGCGCGGGCGTGCGGCGGGGCGCGCCCAACCCCTTTTATGTAAACTTTCTGCGCGCGCTATAAATACGCAAACGCCGCCGCCTCCTTTTCGGGCCCACCGACGCGCCCGCCGCCCGGCCAGTAAAATAGACCTCCAAAACTTCCCTGCTTCAAACGCTGCGCACCGCGCCCGTCCGAACAGAGTTCGCAGCGGAGAGCACCTGAGACCCACCGCTGACACGCCCCCGCGTCGCCCAGACCGTCCCATGATAAGCCCCGCCCCAGCTGGCACTTGGTCCCATCCAGGTCGCCGCTCCACGCGCCCCCTCCGCCACCACAACGTACCCCAAGGTACTAGTGCGGCCGCGGCACCGCTCCCAAGCGTGAAACGATACACCAGTGATACACCACCCGCTCCTTACTCATGGGCATAGTAATCACATTCCGTACCGCGCGTCTCCGTTCAGAATGGGTGTTGCTCAAGTACAACGGCTCGCGATGGCCTTACCATCAGGCACACTTCCGAGCCTCCAGCCCATCATGCCGGCGACTGCCATGTAGCCATGACGCAGATACGCGCTCCCCTATCGGCGTCCCCGGTGCCTTGGACGCGATACAACCACAGGCCGAGTGAGGCACCCTCTCGCCCGTCGCGCCATCATCGATGCATCATCATCAATGCGCGTCCGTCCTTTTGCCTTTTGCGCACACGACTTATCTTCCTCCACCCCTCGGTCCCGCACGCGCACATCGAAATCTGGACGATCCGAGCCCGTGCCTCCCTCTTCTTCTGCGCCGGGCTTCTGCGCATTAAACATCGGTCCCTGGCCCTGGCGTGGCTGCGCATACGACCGCTACCTCTATCTTGCACGGCTGACGCCGAAACCATGATTTCGTGAAGTACACTCAGGTCCTACGCTTTGCGGTATCGAGCTCGAGAATTTCTATCGGTGCTCACGCGCACCTTATAGGCTGGCGAGTGGGCAGCAAGTGCTTGTGTCCCAGGCCTGTGATTACACAAGACCTTCCCTTCATCAGATCTAGAGTGACAGTTTCGCGATCAAGGCTATGGCCGCTACGAGCTCAGCTACAGTCTACAGGGCCTCCCGTGGAGACCACCTAATAGGGCCCAGTGCAGGATGATGTGTCGAACACGCAAGATGACGGGACAGAACGAGGTCGTTGCGAACGCGAAGTTGCCCCCGCGCGGGCGCTATCATATGGCGGTGCGGTGCCTGCCACTCCACCACGCTGAGTGCGATGCTAATTGAATGAAACAGTCGCTAGCGCCTCACGGAACTACGGTGGAAGGTATTTCCTTATATCTCATCATGAGCTCATCCACTAGGTTAGTGGGGTCGTACTTAAGCCATCGTTGGACGCTTCGCGTACTAATGTGCGGGCGCTGCGCCATCCTCACCCTGTTCGCTCGTGCAAACCGACTCGGTCGGCGGAGGTTCGTGTTTTTCCCCTTCGTTTTTACGCTATGCTTATGGCATTCCCACTTCTGTCGCAGGGAGGTTCTCAGCCCTAATACTCTCCCTGCAGATCACAATGAATCGCTAACGATTATGGCGCCGCCTGGCAGAGTACGAAGCGTGCGTCACGCCCCGCCCAACTCTACATCTCCCAGCCATCTTTGTGTCTCCACCGCACACCTCCAGGATTGAGATGGGGTGAGGAAGTCGTGGGTAGCAGCTGTGATAGCGTGGTCTGCGTACTCATGTGAACGGCTTCTATTTCACGACTGCGCTCTGTCGGAGGCGGCTCGTTATATAGGTTCCTGATGATCCCCTTCATACTGTCCACTTTACACCCCCATTTTCTACCCTACGCACGTCGTAGTAGATATGCGGAATGCCCGTGGGACATGCTTTGTCGCTCCTTGTAAAAATCGACAGTGTATATTGTAGTCAGCGTGATTTGAAAGTGAGTTCAGTTCGTCATCCAGTGAGTCCTAACCTCCATAGCGCTCGCTTATCTCTCGAAACTGTGATCAGGAACTTTTTCCAGAGGGTAAAGACACATGTGTCGGGGACCAAGTGATATTGAAGGCCGGCGCTCCCATATCCGTGGTACGAGGGTTCCGCAGATACCGGCGTCTGAAGACTTGCAGCCAAGGTCCCTCCTCAGACTCTAGCATTGTCGACCCCCAACTCTCATCCACCCTCGATCCACGCTTGCCCCAACATGAAATCAAGGCCTCCCCGCCGTCGACGCCCACCTCTCATCCACCCTCGATTCACGCCCTCTCCCAACATGACATTAAGGTCTTTACCCGCAGAGCTCGGTCTCCCTATCATCGACTGCATCGGCGCAGAGGCGGATCTGTGCTACTATGCTAGACTATCGGAGGTCGAATACCCCAGGCTGCGAACGCTCTGCAGCTGTGCCCTCGTATGCAAGGACTGGCTTCATCAAAGCCGTATCAATCTCTACCGGACCATTTTCATCAAGTCTGTGGCCAAATTCGACTCTCTGGAAAGCACGTTCCACAGAAATCCATCCTTTCGAGATTTCGTCCACACCGTCCATGTTACTCCATTCTCCGAAATCCTTGAAGAACCACGCGTTTCACTTGGACGTGCCCTCTTATTCCTCAGGACGATGCATGCGTGCACCACCGATCTCGTTGTATCTGACGATATCCCACTCGACAATGTCACTCGTAGGTGCCTGTCTCTGGGCTATCCGCACATTGTACACCTTCACCTCAGTAGCATGCGTTACGTCCCTGAAAATCGTTTCCGTTACCTCCTCAACGCTTTCCCCTCTCTCCGCATTGTCTCCTACTACGTTGCCATGGAGGGTGATATCCAGCCATATGCTTTGAAGTACAGCATTGATATCACTCAGAGTATGAGTCGTCGTGCATCTAGCCTGCCGGTGCGTGGACATGACGTCATGGCTGATGTTATACAGCATTGAGACATAATTTAGGAGAAGAATGTTGGTCAATCTATTTACAAGATGGGATTCTATCCTGCATATATCCTACGTCATAGCCTAGGGATCCTCGAGATAAGGGGGGTGCGCTGGCTCTATAACGGTCGGTCCGATTAAACGCCAGTATTCGCTACCCTCGCCGCTCATTCCTGTTTCTTAGCTCACAGATACCTAGATTTTTCAAAGCTTCCACTCCTTCATGCATTGATACTCCACATGTATTGCCGTGAGGCAACTCCCTCTATTGAGGCGGTGGCGAAGCTCCTCAGACACAGAGAGCCTTGCGGACGTCTTCGATCCCTCATTCTCGTCCTTCACGATGCATTCAATTCCAATTATAAACTTCGCCAGGAATGGGCTCGCACCTTACCTACCTCGTCGACCCCGCAAGAAGAAAATTTTCATATCCTCTGCAACGAAATAGACTGTATTCTTGGCGATGAGCAACATGATTCTGAGGTGATCGCCACCTCCCTCACCCTCAAATTCTTGAATGCTTTATCCACACGAACCGCGAATCACGCCACTAGTGCCTTACAAGCTAGGTTCCCAAAGCTCCATCACCGGGGTAGTTTGAAGATAGATCTCAGGATTGATTGTATGTCAATGGGGATTGTTATGGCACGGTTGCGTGCACGGTTGCCGTGCAGTACTTAACTTTTCCTACGCTCACAGGTTCTCTCGATGATTTATACTGCTATGAAGGGCATATCATCGCATCCCCCAGTGGCCAATTCATCGCCAGAAACAGGGTCTACAAGTACAGCAGCCCATCCGACAGAACGGTTGTTGTATGGGATTCACGATCAAGAACTATCTTGTCCGAAATCGAGGCAAATCAGGCCCTTGGATTCATCCCGTCACCTGATGGGCACGACCACTACATCGTGTTGATGAAGGAAAAATCTCTTGTCGTGTGGGATCATTCCTGTGGCACTCTCATTGCGACTCTTCCCAGTCTGAGTCCGAACTCTCAGAAAACCAGTAACGTCTGTTGGTGGCGGGCTATCCATGTCAGCCATAACCTCATCATATGTGAAACAATCTCAGGGTTCATGTTCGTTTGGGAGGGACGTGGTTTCACATTGCTCTACAAGTACGAACCCCCCAATTCCTGCCAAATCAACTGCGGCCCAGTGCATATTGTATGTGAATCGGCCGATGGAAATTGGCTCTTGACAAACGCTTACAATCTTCACCTGGAATACGATATCTGCTTGTGGCACGCTGTAACGAGGACCTGGCACCCCGTTCTTCCCCACCACGAGAACCGGGACGCTCACTTCCAAGTTGACGCCGCATTTTGGGAAGATGGAACGTCTATTGTTTTGGCTTGTCATTGCGGCGCCGTAGAACGAAGGGACTTTCGTACAAGAATGCCTCTCCGCAACACGTATCTCGTCGACTCAACGGGAGGCCCTGTACATAAGCTGGACAGGAACACTACTCACCTGTCTCCCGATGGCCGTCGAATATGTTGGATCAGCGACGCTAAGGGCGATCGGCGGGGTCAAATCGTGAACATGTCGGACGCGGACACAGGGTCGCTACTATGGTCGACCTACATTGAACGCCCCGTACAGTACCACAGGGAAGTGTTCTTCTCCCCGAACGGTCAATATGTAGCGTATCTGAATCCGCGGCTTAATACGCTACTGTGTTGGAGGGCGGTGGATGGAAGGTATATCCTTGATGAGAAAACGAAGGCTGCATCCTGTGAATTCTCCCGAAATGCGAAGGTGTTGGCGTGGAGCCCCGAGTCGTCGTGGGATGATCGGAATGACGAGTTTCACATTATGGAGCTGTGAAAGGCAAAGGACAAGTAGGCTACAGATTACTTTATATCACAAGATTTGGGCCATATGAGTACTACTCCTGCGGTCACGTCTGTCAATACACGAGAAACGGCACAAGCCAACGGCTCCACCCTTAAGTAGTCATTACCTTGTTGTAGATTGGAGCTACAATGGGGCGGCATAGCTGGTGGGCATATACACCCTTGGTAGCACGTTCAGATGCAAGTCTTGCACGAAAAGATACAAGGAGAATGAAGCACGTACGATACGCGATCTCGACGATTAACTATGAATAGAACAACGACGCGCGCAGCGACTGATACTTACAAACATGTTATGGCATGCACTTGCCCCATGTTTACAAGGTTTCATGATGGACGAGGAGCCCTATCACCTAATCTCGTCTCTCGAGTCTCCAAGACGTCGGCATCCGTCTTCCGAACACTGGGAGAGCGGTAGTATTCAACACTCGATGCTCGAGCTCGTTTCCTGAGGCCATGCACCTTGAGTGCATTTTTCCCACCGCCGATACGCCCACAAGCCGGGGGAGGCATCCAGCACACGTGCACACGATACCAATGTGTGCATCCGTCCTTTTATCGTCGTCGTGCGCCTGTACCTCCACTCCCCTGCACAAATCCAAACAGTCCGTGTCCACAGCCCCCGGCCCGCAGCAGAATCCTACACATTAACTTCGGTCCCTGACCTCGGCGCGGCCGCACGCACCCGCCGTTCCAAAAAGCCTCCAAGAGCCCACTAAACGCCCAGCTGTCTGCCATCTTATACCTGCGCGTCCACGCGACCGCCCCACTACGGTCGGCACTCACACCTTGAGCGCCTTGATGGTCTTGCCCATCGCGACCGCGATCCACTCTCCAGGTCCCGTCGAGTGGCCCGCCGCGGTCTGCATCCCCGGGATCGTCGGGCTCCACGCCATGTTCACTATCTCCGCCCCGCCCGTGTACGCCATTGCTGGGTCCTGTATCACCCGCTTCTTCGCGTCCGGCCGAGGCGAGCTCAGGCCCGTGCCCCCGCCGCGGGGCGACGCGGCCGCAGCGGCCGCGGTGTGTGGTGCGAGGTCCCACAGCAGCAGCTGACAGTCGTCGCCTGTGTGAGGCGCGGCGAAGGAAAAGAGGAGGGGAGGAGTTGTTTGAGGGCGGGGAAGAAAGGAATGAGCGACGCAGGGGACGTACCGACTGTGCCGAGCAGCTGTGAATCCGACGTGCTCCACCCAAGCGCGTTCACCTGCGCACGGTGCGCCCGGAGCTCCATCACGGGTTGGCCGGGGCTGCGCATGTCCAGGATCTGGATGTCCGAGCCGTCCATGTGGAACGTGGACATGTAGTTCGAGTCCGCGGGGTTGAACGCAATCCGGAGCAGCGGCGACGTCGGCGGGCGCGCGGACGAGGACGGTGATGTCGACGGTGGCGGCACGTTCTTCGGCGCCGGCGTCTCGTACAGGATCGTCGAGTGTTCGAGCGAGCGCAGGTCGAACGCGCGCAGCGAGCCGTCCGCGCCGACAGATACGAAGATGTCCGTCGACCCCGGCAGCCATGCGACGTCGTACACTTCGCGGTCGTGTGCAATGAGTTGTGTGATCGCGGACGAGGTGTCGATATTCCACACTGTGCATGTTGTGTCGATGGAGGATGTGACGACGAGGCTGGGAGACTTCTCGTTCCATGAGAAGGATGTGAGGGGTGCGCCTGTGTTGTTATTCTGGACTTTGCTTTGCTACAATGAAACGTGGTTAGAATATGGTGATTGACAGCGCGTCAACTGCGAAACACGATCGGCAGACATGAAGATCGCGGGAGGGTATACCAAAGACCCCTTCCCCACCATTGTCGGAACTCGGTCGTCAAAAAGAAGGTTCAGGCACATGCATCGGCCTTGTACGCTGCGGGGACGATGTCACGTCCGTAGCCGAGAACAGGATACCCCGCAGAAATATCGTCGAGACATTCGACATCGCCGTAGACACCCTCACAAGACAGATGCCCTTTCAAGGTCTAAGAGCCCTGATACCCCGGGGGTACAGGTGTAAGGGGGAAACACCAGGGAACACAAACGAAAGGGGAGATAGAAATAGGAGCAAGCTGCGAAACACTCACCCCAGATAGCGCCGTCTTCAACGTCAACCTATGTCCGCCCCCGGTCCCCGGTCTGCCCACATACCCCGTCCCACCCGCAGGCGGCGCGTCGCTCGCGTACTCCCACACCCGCAACGCGTCCCCCGTCGTCGCGAGCAGCTCCGCGCCCTGCGCCTTCTGGCTCCACGCAAACGAATTCGCCGTCGAGGGCTGCCACTGCAGGCGCGTCGCGGGGTACCCGTGCTGCGCCTCGACGAGCGTCACGAAATCGGGGTATTCGCCGAACTCGGAGTCGTCCTCGACGAGCACGCGCTCGTCCTGCAGGCCGACGATCGCGATCCGGTTCCGGTAGTCGGGCGTGAGCGAGGCGATGCCGAGGCGGAAGGACGAGCGCGTGCGCAGCTGCTGGCCGGGCGCGGGGGACTTGCACCAGTCGAGGGCGTATACGGGCCCTGGCGGAGGGGGAGTGCGAGAGCGTCAAGAGCCGGTAGGATGACGATCGTACGTGAGCGTGCACGCATGGAAGCGAAGGGCCGGGATATGGCGGGCGAGAGAATGGAGAACATGGACCGCGGAGGAAATAGACAGGCACAAATGAGCACTTTCCATCAAGAATCTGGGCCCAAATGCGCACTCACAGGGTGCCTCGTACTGCAGCGTCGTTGTCTGCGTCATGATCGGCGGCGGCGATTCGTGTTCGTGGGTCGAGTAATAGTACCTATGCTGAGCCTTCGCGCGCAGCGAGTCTATCATCGGGCGTTTCATGCGCATCGCCGCGGGGTCCCAATGCACACAGGCAGACAGAGGCGGAGGCACGCCGTTGAGTCAGGGGGGCAAGGCGGACGGGGACGTCAGCCGACAAGAGCGAGCACAGAGGGCGGGCGGACTCGCCTCAAGGTTTACTGCTCGCGGACTCCTCGTGTCTTCAATCTCCGGAGAGGATGTCGGGGTGACGCAACGGCTTAGGCGGCGTCTGTATGGAGCTGGATCCTAGTCGTACAAGCGGATATCGTGTCGAGAGGGGGTCGTGAATAACTAGACAAACAGCATCGAAAGCGGGTAGAGCAGGTCGAGGTTGGAGTTGAAGGACGTCTCGCTGCCTGGGGCACTGTGCTACAAGGACCTCAGCGCTTGTTACAAATCCGGCAGTCTATTCATACCAGGCCCTGTACGCGCCCTGTATGCGCGCCTTCTTCCCGTACTACACGACAATGTCCGGGATATGCTCAGCCCCATTGCTGCTCCTTTAAACTCTAAAAGGCTTAATAGTGTGTCATGTGCAGAAGCGTCATCACATCCGCTACTGCAACTTGTCCAAGAAGCTGTTGCGTGCAGATTGGAAGTGTTCTCTTAGGTGCGTTACAACTTCTCCTCAACACAACTTACATGCCCCTTTCAAGGCGCAGTTGTCAAGGGACGCAAGATGCGGACCCCTGCATGCATAGCATCCATGGGCTACAGTCCGTGTGCCTTCACCTGGTGTTCCCGAATCTCGACAACCTCATCCTAGAGAACCTCCGCCTTAGCCAGCCATATCAACCTGCCTAGCCTCTGCTTCATAGAACAGCGAACATACGAGGTGGCCGCTCGCCCGGGCAGACTGGCCACGCCTCAGCGAGCGCATAGCGGTCCATCGACAATGCACCACAGGACATGGGAGGTGTGCACACTAGCCCGGGCGGGGGACAAGGGACACATGGCGCGGGGTACGCGCGGGCGTTGGGCGAGCGAGAGCCCCTTCGCGACCCCCCCCTCCCCTCAAGAGCTCCTCCGGTGTGTGCGGCACACCCTGGACCCCCTGCCGTATCGCTACTTCAAGCTCCCCTCGGCTTGGAACTCATGCGTATAGCCCAACTTGTGTGGTCTCCATTATCGCCTACGCGGTCGCGGGCTTTGAAGCAGAGGCACGGCAGAGCTATGGGAGGCTAAAGGCGACCTGCACGCCGGAGTTAGCGTCAGTATTAGACGTGTGGCCTAGGGGGAGTGCAAAGCAATGTCTGACGTGGATGTGATCCTGCTCTTTAATGGATCTTATGGATTTCATATCTTGGGTTGCCTGGGAAGGCCCATGCGCATGTGCGGGCGGGCGTGGTTGCACGCAAACATTCCACTTGTGTATTCGTGCATTGTGTCTGAGCATTGTCGATGTTGTCTTGAAGGCACACCAGCGAAAGGAGACAGTTGACAACATGTCATTAAAATCAAGCTGCATTGTTAATCGCAGGCCTTTGATCGAAGGCGAGATATCTACTACCATCACGCCGTACACATCAAGCATCCCTTACTCCCACTTCCCCCCCATAGTGTATACCAAGCACCTATACGGCCTTGAACGGACCGCATAGTTCGCCGCAAAGGGTCCTACGCCAAGTTCCCGCTCCGGAGTCAGCGAGTAGGGCAGAGGGTCTTTCCGCTGGGTTCTTGTAGGGCCGTATCCTTTCAAGACGCACAGACCTACGACTTGGCGAAAGGGCAGCACTCCATAGGTCGCCCACACGCTGGGCGGCGCCGCGCCCGGCGCACGGTGCCTAACTTTGCAACGGGGCAGTACACCGATCGCTAACGTCCCTCGGAAAGTGATAGATCACTCGGTGTGGATGGCGAGTCCATGATGGGGAGAGCCCTCCTCGCAATCCCCCCAATGTCGCGGGGAGCGGCCGCGCCCGGGAGGGCCCATCCATGCTCTGCACGCCGTGTTTTGCAACGTAAGAGTGGCGGCGATTGCGGCGGGCCTGTTGCGCGGGGTCGGAGAATATCCATGGCGGGGTCTCAAACCGCGGGGAGCGCCACGACGAGCAGCAGCTGAAGTGCTGGCATATTCGCGGGAATGCGCTTCATCGCACTCTGTCCCGAAGAGCCCCTTGGGCCCTTGGGCTGCCATCTCCTCTCTGCGCTTCGGGCGGGAATCAGTGGGCTGTCGGAGTTCCTTGTAGCCGTGACGCTCACCAGCGATGCTAGTAGAGCCATTTTGTTTTGGGCAGTCTCGCTTGAAGACTTCTACGCCGAGACATTATAAGTCATGCAAAGCAGCTATAGATTGGCGAGATTACTCACTCTTGACTAGGCCACATGGCCTATGCTCCGCTCGATGCTGAGAGCAGTGGCATAGTCCGTGGGTACGTCCCATGCGACGTATCCGTTATTGCAGGCCCCACAGCACTGCTAGAGCGCGATGAGAATGGGGGTATGGTGCAGACCTCTCACGTCAACAAATGTGTTAGGTACTCACCAGCCTATACAACATTTCTCGTGCTAAATGGAGACAGCGCCAGTAAGCGTTCGTGCAGGCATTCGGAGCGTGCGCAGAGTCCTAGGTCTGAAGGGCAGAGTCCTAGGTCTGAAGGGCGATGGGAACAGGCTCAGCACAAGCTCTCGGGGTGGAAGAACGGACCCTAAGCGTGACACGTTGGATACTCACCTGGAAGGCTGTCCTGTTCGGGTGGTCGTGAAATGGATTCCTCTGTTGCCGGTTGCCCATCGAGAGCTGAGAAGTTTATCTGTCAAACGGAAGAGCGGTGCTCTATGAAGCGGCAGGGGAGGGGGTGGCCCCATGAGTTGGTGGAACATAGAGCGATGTGAGAGAGGTGGTGAGGGGTTTGTGGAGTAAAATTTGCACCTTATATACCAACGATGAGGTTGAACGTGGCATGGCGGGTGGCATGCTAAGTGGCAAAAGGTCCATTGACCGAGCTGTAACGACAAACGAGAGCACCGTCGAAAGAATGACCATATATACCCTTTGTCTACTCCTCTAGTTGGTAGAGGTCCTAAAGGGAATCCTTTGACATCTTCTGGTGCTCGCGCGGAGCGTAGAGTGTTCTTTCAGCCTTTACGCGCCGTGCCGCACAAGCGTACAAGGCACATTCAGAGGTTCGGGCGGGCAGCTGGTCTCAGTTTGCTACGCTCCGTCTTCTTCGCGCACGCTCCCCGCAGACGTGAAAGCACAATGCATCACGTACCCCACAATTCGCACCTGGCCCCTCGCATACTGTCGTGGTGAATGCGTTCATGGCCATCTCCACGCGCCCGCCTAAGATGTCTACCAGCCCAATCGAGTCGCGCACGCAGTAAACTTGGTATAGCCTTCTACGCTGTGTGTCTTGTCCTGTGGTGGAGGGCTAGCAGGTGTCCCGATGAGCATACGTGAACAGGAGTGCTCGACCTAAAACATGGACATTTGAGAGGGAAATAGAGAAAGAGTGAGGGAAGCGCCGAGGCGCCGCTCGACGCGTGCGACAGCGGAGGCGGCGCATCAAACGCGCACAGCGGCGGCGGCGGCGCCTCCCCCGCCTCGCCCGAGTGCAAACACGCCGTGGGCCGTGGCGCACGTCCCCGCGACAACCGCGTCGTTCCCCGGGCCCTGCGCGCGGCGCGCCACGAGTCTATTAGCACTTACGATTTCCACGCGCCGCGCCGCCGCGCCGCATCTGCCACAGCGCACACCCGCTCCACTCCGATTTTGAGTGCCCTTGTCTCGCGACACCGCCGCCCTGCGCGGGCGCGGGCGCTGCGGCCGTGTTCCGTCGGAGGGCGCGTGGCGGCGGCAAAGGTGGGGAGTGTTCCAGGGCGCGCCGCTGCGTGTGTATCCCAGGAGCAGGTCACAGGTGTAAGGTTCTGGGGAGTGAACACATACAGCTTATCTTGAGTGGCCCGCGGACGCTCCGCGCGCGCGTTCCTGGCTGAGGTGAAGGGCGCGCGGAGCTCTGCGCGAAGCATGGGACACGTGGCTGGTGCGGGTGCGGACGCTTCGAGTCCGAGTTCGATGGCACGTTATCGGGACTCACGTCAAACAGGGCAGCGTCGATGCTCGCGCAGGGCGCGTCGTGATGACACGGCGCGAGCGGAGAACAGCCCGAGAGCGGGGAACAAGAGAAGTGCGAGGAGAGAGTTCGGACGTGCAGCGCATTGTGGCCGTGACATGTAGAGCTCTGTGCGGGCCAGCTCCAAGGGACCTGCCGTTATGCAGACCGAATAGACGTGAGCGTGCAAGATCGCAGCCCGTCACGCCCACGCGCACAAGGCAAGAAGCGTGATCGAGCAGCTCCGCCATCGCGGGCCACGCACCGCGCGCAGCCGGCCTTTCATCCGAATAAGTAGGTGTACGTGGGCAGCTCTCCGAGCATGGACGATCGACCAGCCCTTCTTCGAGCCCGGCGTCCTCGCAAGAATCATGGGCGTTGAGCGAGTTACCATCCGCCGCACCGGCGAACATGAAAGGCTAACCTTCCGGCCCGATGGGCATGCACGTCCCTGGTCCCTGCTTACGCGTCATCGTCATCCTCTCCCGCTCTTCCTCGCGGCTCGGAGCGTCGCGCCCACACCTACATACGTCATGGCCGCCGCTCGTCAGGGAGAGGGGAGGTGAAGCGAGTGCCAGTCCTCCGTTTGGCAACTCCCGACGACGACGCGCACCGCGTCCGCAACAGGCGCCCGTTGTGGCGTTTGTAGTGACGTCACTTGCTCCACTCCTCCCGGGCGCGCGCTCGTGTGAACGGTCCTTCCATACCCGTCGCCGAGACGGCACGCCCAGATTTCCGCCCTCTTCGGCGCGCGGGTGGCGGTTGGGCTGGATGTGCTCTCGTCCTCATCCTAACACTAGGCAAGTTCCCTTTGGTTTGGAAAGCTAAAACAGAGCGGCGCGGCGGGCGTCCGAAGTCGAAGAAGCCGCAGCGGCCACTCCTCATTCCTGTGCGCCGCCGTACACACATCAAAACTCTCCATTCCTCCTGGCTAATCAGGAACAATAACCCATCAGAGCTCGACGCTCGCACTTCCGCTCGCGCTCCGACAGTGCCCGCGACGCCCACGGTGTGGCTCAGGTGACGAGTGGGAATAACATGTATCCCCCCCGCCGCTTCACCCCCGCTCGCTCGGCTTGGCGGGGTCGCGGGGTAGCCCAAAAGATATGTATGTCGGACCGAACCACCCGGCGCGTCCTTTCTGGGGTTCGAAAAACATACACACGCAGCCTATTTCTCCATCTCCACAGACGGGATCGCGCGTGGGGCCCCATGGCCATCAGCGCAACAACCGCTACGCCCATCCGGCTACGCGACACCTGCCACAGTTTTGGAGAAGTACTTAGCGGGCCCCATTCAGTGCGCCCCTTGCGTCACGCCGTCCGGTGCGGCGCGTGCGATCAGCGCGTCTGGCCCATGGGACGCTGACCGCAGGCGCGTCGCGTGCAGAACGCGCCCGCTTCCGCCGCGACGCCTGCGCAGATGCTGGGGACGTCGCGCGTCCTGCGTGGCTTCTTTCCCTGCTCGCCCGCAATTGCTTCCAGGGAGGAGCTCAGGTGACCGTGCGTGCCAGGCACGATCGCGGGGCAGGATGCACATACCGCAAGCGGGGGCAAGGACGATCAGGAGGACGGGTGTTTGGCGAGCGCGGAATCAGGCCTCAGGGCGCGTGCCATGGCCCGCCGCGCGGGGGGGAGGGGGGTGTTGAGGCAGGGAAGCGGCGGGGGCGGGCGAGGCTCACGCTGCCAAGCAAGGTTTGCGCGGGCGAGCGACGGCGCGTCGGCGGGGGCGGCACGCGAGAAATGCACATGGCCGCCGCCCGGCCGCGAGCGGAGGATGGGAGCTGAGAGGGGGTGCGCTGGGGCGCTGGGAGCCTCGGACGGCCGAGTGCGCGGGCGGGCGCCGTGGCTTTGTACGGCGCAGCGCGCGAAGGTTCCCGGGGTGCTGCAGGGCCCACCGCCGGGGCTGTCAGGGTGCGACGGAGGAGCGTACGAAGGATGTCAAAATGGCGCAAGCTGGCCGGGGCTGCCGGGCGCGGGACGCGGGAAGGAAGGGGGAAGAGGGCCTCTGCCGCCCGCGGCCGGGGTGCACCCCAAATCAGCGCACGCTGGGATGCCGCGCGACCCCGCTATCGGCATGGGCGGGCGGGCGGGGGACGGCGCGCCGCCGACTCGGAAGGGTGTGAAGGCGCGCCGCCGCCACCGCCTCTGGGAGCCCGCCTTCTTCGGTCCCGTGCTGAGGGCGGGCGGGGGTGGAGAAGACGGGCGGGGAGAAGCACGAGCGTGGTGGACTCGAGGGGCAGCCGGACGCGGGGGCGGGGGAAATTCACAGATGGAGACGGGAGGGGTCGCGCGGGGAATGCGGGGCGCGCCTGCGTTTAGCCGGCGGGGGCGGGCGCCTGGGGAGTGAGATCCGCTCGCGGTGTCTGGCACGATCCTGGCTCGATCACAGCCTGTCTCTGCGCTCCTCGCTCCGTAAACGGCAGCGTGTGTGGTTCGCAGGGTGGAGTGGGGCTTCGCTGTCTTCTGATCTCGCGCAAACAAATGGGGTCTCACCTTCCGTTATATAAATCCGCTCCCGAACGCCCTCCGTCCCTTCGTCCTCCCCTCCTCCGCCGTCCAGTGTCCAAGGACGAGTCAGTCGAGCCCGGATCCCCCTTGGCCCTCTCCTCCCCGCTCCTTAGACGGCCGCGTCTCCCCCTCTCACCCCACAGACCACCCCGCGCGCCGACACCATGTCCATCGTGAACGAGAAGGTGTCGATCAAGCAGCAGGAGTCGCTCGACTCCGCCTCCGACAAGGAGGTCAAGCACATTGACAACACCTCCGCCAATGTCAAGCTCGCGAACCCCCTCGCGGGCATTCCCCATGACCAGCTTATGGAGGATGCCGCGCAGTTCGCCAAGTCCCATGGGCTCGGCCACCTCGAGGAGGAATTCAAGAAGGGCGCACTCGTCGCACAAGACCCGACCGTGTTCGAGTCTCTCCCCCAGCTTTCCGAGGAGGACAAGGCCGTCCTCCGGCGCGAGATCACCCACCGCTGGGCGCAGCCACTCCAGCTGTACTACCTTGTCATCATGTGTTCGCTCTCCGCGGCCGTCCAGGGCGTGAGTGATTGAGTTTTCCGCTCCCTTATCTGCGTTCGGTTCTGACGTAAGATCTCCGCTAGATGGACGAGTCGGTCATCAACGGCGCGAACCTCTTCTTTCCAGACCAGTTCGGCATCTCGCAGACAATTGGCACGCCGTCACAGCTGAGCAGAAATCAATGGCTGCTTGGCCTCGTTAACGGAGCACCCTACGTGAGTTTGTATTTTTTACGCTGCGTAATACTCCGGAGATCGGACTATAGCGGGAGAGGCTGGAGCGTTGCGTTTTGAGGGCCCCATAACTCCGCCGCTATGGGTCACGAGTTGGACTCGTCGGCCGTGCCTCGCACCGCGAGGGCGGCCTGGAGAGCAGTAGCTCATTTTCCAATTTGAACGGGACCCTCTTTCTTCGCGTCGGCATGCGATACTGACGCTCCATGATTAGCTCTGCTGCGGCATCATCGGCTGCTATCTCTCCACGCCCATGAACAAGTACTTTGGCCGCCGCGGTACCATCTTCATTTCGGCATTCATCTCGTTCATTACCTGCATCTGGCAAGGCCTCACGAACACCTGGTGGCACCTCTTCATCGCCCGGTTCATCCTTGGCTTCGGTATCGGCCCCAAGTCTGCGACGGTCCCCGTGTATGCGGCAGAGTGCACGCCTCCCGCCATCCGTGGCGCCTTGGTCATGATGTGGTATGTGGCCATCTCGACATCGCAGCCGGTTCGCGAGCGCTCAATGACATCATAGGCAAACTTGGACGGCTTTCGGTATCATGATTGGCACGGTCATGAGCTTGGCGTTCTTCCATGTGCCCGACCACCATGGTGTCCACGGGCTCAACTGGCGTCTTATGCTCGGAAGCGTGAGTTCGGCGGCTCGTCCTTGCTCAAAGTCCTCGTACTGACTCTCTTGCGATAGGCCGGTATCCCAGCCCTGATCATCATGACTCAGGTCTACTTCTGCCCCGAGTCGCCGCGTTGGCTCATCTCGAAGGGCCGGTACGACAAGGCGTACGAGTCGATCCGCCGTCTCCGGTACTCGTCCATCCAGGCCGCCCGCGACCTGTACTACATCCACGTCCTGCTCGAGGCGGAGAAGGAGATCCAGACGAACCGCAACCTCTTTGTGGAGATGTTCACCGTGCCCCGCAACCGCCGCGCCGCGCTCGCCTCCACCGTCGTCATGTTCATGCAGCAATTCTGCGGCGTCAACGTCATTGCGTACTACTCGTCCAATATCTTCTCTCAGGCGGGCTTTTCGAACACCAAGGCGCTGATCGCGTCGTGGGGCTTCGGCATGCTCAACTGGGTGTTCGCCCTCCCGGCCATCTACACCATCGACACGTTCGGCCGCCGGAACCTCCTCCTCGTCACGTTCCCCCTCATGTCCATCTTCCTGCTCATGACCGGGTTCGCGTTCTACATTCCCGAGGACAGCGGCAAGGCGAGGATCGCAGTCGTCGCGCTTGGCATCTACCTGTTCACGATGGCCTACTCGCCCGGCGAAGGACCCGTGCCGTTCACCTACTCGGCCGAGGCGTTCCCGCTGTACATCCGCGACATCGGGATGTCGTACGCCACGTCCGTGCTCTGGTTCTTCAACTTCGTCGTCGCGATCACCTTCCCGCGGCTGCTCGGCGCGTTCGAGCCGCAGGGCGCGTTCGGGTGGTACGCGGCGTGGAACGCGATCGGCTTCTTCCTCGTGCTGCTCTTCCTGCCCGAGACGAAGGCGCTCTCGCTCGAGGAGCTCGACCAGGTGTTCTCGGTCCCCACGCGCGTCCACGCCGCGTACCAGGTCAGGGCGCTCCCGCACCACATCAAGAAGCACATCTTGCGCATGAAGGTCAAGCCGCTCCCCCCGCTGTACCAGCACGAGGGCGCGATCGGGGAGAAGACGTACGCGCCCGCCGGCGCGGGGCACTAGTCGCCTCGCGCGCCCCCCCCCCCCTCCGTTCGCGCGGCGCAGGCTGCATGGACGGCGTGGTTGAAGAAAATGCGGAGGCGGCCTCCGTGTTGTTGCTGTTGATGTTGCTGTTGTAGTGCTCTTGATGGCGCGACTACCCCCTACACCCCTCCCCTTCCCTCCCCACGCGCGCTCACGATTTTCCACGACTTGCTACGCTGTATCACCATGTATTGATAGTAATGTTTTCTATAACTCGTATCTTTTCGCGCTACCTGCCCGTCTCTCGGGAGAACAACGACACTGTGGTTTGCAGTCGAATGTTCCTCGCGGATTGCACGCGAGGGCTCCTCCTCAGACTCCACACTTCCAGGTTCGCGAGCTTCGAAGTCGCCTCGCTTGTGCTCGTGTGAGAGTAAACATACAGAGACGCGAGCTCATGCGGTCCCAGGGTCGCTCCGACTTTGTCGCGGGAGAAGGCTCGCGTTGGACCAGTTTTCAGGTGGGACATGCGAAGATTTGGGCACATATAATTATAGATGTACACACCCTCACCTCGCCCACGCACCCCGCCGCAACCGACGCCACCCCCTCCCAGCTTCCCACTATAGCACGCGTCCCTCCCCCGGCGCACGCCACGCCGCGACGCGCACTTCGGGCTCGCGCTCGTCGACGGCGACGAGGAACGCGTGGAGCGTCTGTGCCGGGAAGTCCCAGTGCGCCTGTGGGCCGTACCCCCGTCAGCCGTCAGCGGTCAGCACTCCAACGGTCACTGGTCGGTGCTTCAGCGGTCACTGGTCGGTGCTCCAGCGCTGCAGCGGGCGTGCGATCACACCCCCAGAACCTTGTGTGCTTTCATGGACGCGCGAAGCCGCAGCTCGCCGTCGCACCGCACGTCCACGGCGGTGGCGGGGTGCTGCTGCCACGCTCAAAGCCCGCCCGGGCGCGGGCATGGGCGCGAGCGCGACGGCGGGGTGGAGCGGGTGGCGCGAGGTAGAGGGGGAGGGCCGAGGTAGATAGAGATGAAGGGCGACTCACAAAGTGGTTCGCGCCGCGCAGACGCAGCGTGCGCACGTCCCTGATCCGCCGCCCCGCCGCGCGCGCGGCCGCGACCTCCGCGCGCACGCTCCACGCCGCGTGCGTCGTCTCCCACGTCGAGCGGTCGCACCACAGCACGCGCACCTCCACGTCCCGCGCGCATCCGTGCGTCTTCTCCTCATCCGCCCCCTCACCACCCTCGCCGCCCTCCTCGTCGTCTTCGTCAGGAAGGGCGATCGCCCCCTCCCACAGCGCGCCAAACAGCCCGACCCGATGCCCCTGCACAACCACGACCTGGTCGCTCCCGCCCACGACGCCCGGCGCCCGCTCCACCGTCCTCTCCATCTCCTCCGGCGCGAACGTGCGCAGCGTCGGCGGGGGCGCGGCGTCGTGCGCCCTGCGCGCGAGCGTGCGCACCGTGCGCCCGTGCGTGAAGTACCCGCTGACCCAGTCGCCGAGCGCGCGCTCGTTGCCCTCGAACTCGCCCGGCGTGATGAACGGGTCGTACGCGTCTGGTGGGCGCGGGAAGCCGAACTCGAAGCTCGGGCCGTCTGTGTGCGGGCAGAGCGGGGGAGGCGCAGGAAATTGGAGTGGGGGTTGAGCGCCTGCGAGTAGGGCGGAGAGGCAAGGAAAGGGGGGACGCACCGTACAGGACGACGCGCCGGAGGTACGCGCCCAAGTCGACACCACCGACGTCGTCCACGAAGCCATCCAGCTCGCCGAGGAGCGCGTTCATCCACACGATGCCGAGCGACCACCCGCCAACGACAATCCCACCCTTATTCTCCGCAGCGCGGGCAGGCGGGAGGCCGCGCTCGCGCACGAGCTCCGCGAGGAACGCGAGGAGCTCGCGCCCGCGGAGGCGCATGAACGCGTGCATCGACGCGCGCTCGTCCGCTAGGGAAGGGGCGGCGGCGCCTGCGGGAAGCGGGGGGAGGAGCGCGCGCTCGGCGGGCGGGTAGGGCGTCGTGCCCGGGTAGTCGCGCCGGTTGACGGTGATGACGCGGGCGTTCTGCGCGTGCGCGTGGGGGAGGACCCGCGTGAATATCTCTGCTCGGGGAGGGCGCGACGAGCGCGGCGAAGAGGTAGGTGAGTGGTTGGCGCGTTCGGGGTATTCATTCAGGGGCGTGGAGGGAAAGAGTCGGTATGCCCCGACTCACCGCTGTGCCACCCGTAGCCGTGCACGAGCACGACGGTGGTGTAGTCCGCGCTGCCCGCCGGCGCCCCGGTATCGTGCGCCGCGAAGAGGCCGGTGGGACTCGCCATTGCTATGGTCTGCAGATGTGCGGGGTTAGCAACAGAGTCAGGTCGGTGGGATAGGAACCGCACCGTCAAGGCCATGTTATACCCGCTGGCGTCCGGGCCCTTCGCACGATGACGACACGAAGGCCTGCACATAGGTCCAAGAAGACGTCTGGTGCAAGTCAGGTGGCCATACTTTGGTAGAGAAGAGCGAGCTGTGGACGGGCTTCTGATACTAGCCAATCCTAATCCCACAACTTGTCTAAGCAGTCTGAACTGAGAAGCGTTGAAAGTTCTTCGAGAACCCCACGCAGTCTGATTCGAGTCTGCGCGCAAGGGCCCAACGCCTCTGCCTCCGATTCCTGGCTTCGCGCGACCAGGGGGTGGCGAGCTTCGCCCAACAACCCCCGTGGGCCGTCACTCGTCATCCCCCGCACAGTGCGCGACTCCCGCGGCCGGGGCGCTGAGCGACCAACACAGGCCGCACCGAGCGATCAAGCGTGCGAAGCTGCCACCTGCGGCGCATGTGAGACCCGCGCACGTCGATGGCGTCCCGCGCGCCGCGTCCACAGCGCTGATGCGCCGCCGCGCCACGTCGCGTCGCGCCGCCGCAGCCTCAGGCCGAGCAGTGCCCCCCCTCCGTATAAGCATTGTGCGCATGCGCACCCGCCAGCACCGCACACCGAGGAACACGGCACGCACCGTCGCGTCCCCAGGGCCCGATTTTGACCGGCGCGCAGCGTCAGCGGCCCACGCTCCCCGGCGCTGCGTGTCGAGGCTGATCTTGCGTCTCCGAGCGCCCGTTGCGCGATCAGAGAGGTGTTTATGATGTCCTCGGTGGATCTCGCACTGCATAAGTGCCTATGGAACATTCTGCTGAGCTCGATGCTTGGCCAATGTCCCTCGATCGAGCGTCCGCGCCGGTATGTCCTAGAGATCCCGGCGTCAGTAAATGAAATCGTGATGGGCGTAGAGTGAGATCAGCCCGATTGACAGCTGAGTCCGAGCCGCGCGGGAGGCCGGCGCGCAAGTGCAGACGTCTGCGCTCGGCAGTGGTCGTAAGCTCGTCGACGAGGCAGCACCTGGGTGGTTTGCAGCTGCGCCACAGAACCACACTCCAGTGCTCCCGCTGATTCCGCAGGACGTGTATCTCGGTGATCTTGTCCCCGCCGACTTGAGTGCTGACCGAGCTGATGATGGTGGGCACATCACATATGTAGCAGCGCACTGCAAACGCGAAGCTAAGTCCAGGGGACGTCATTAGACGGCTGCGCGAGGGGACCGGAAGGGGCCCCGCTAGTCGCGCGCGGGGCCCGGGAGTTGCTGCGATACGTCGGGGCGCCAGCGGAGGAGTTCGCAAGATCTACGTCGAGGTTCGGCAAGAAAGATACAATAAATACATACACGTATACATCGGCGAAAACAAACGCAATCAGCGGCCCGCGCGCGACACAGCAAGAAAGGACCGCAGCGTCCGGCGCGAGTCATTCGTGGTGCTGTGAGGCCCGAGCCTTCTTCTAACGACTCGGGTCTTCCGCAGCGCTTCACGGCTCGATCTCATTTACGCTCGCCAGGAACGCATGCAAGGTCTTCTCGGGGTAGTCCCAGTGCGCCTGTGAACAACATCTGTCAGCAACTCGTCTCCGCACCGACTCCTGCATGCGCCCGCAGGAGAGAGGGGCGCCGTCGGCCCGCAGGCGCGACGGCGCCCCTATCCCATCGCAAATCGCAAAATCGCCGATCGCCCAGCACAGGCTCGCGCACGGGAGAAGCACCCACGGTCCGCAAAACGTCGACTCACAAAGTGGTTCGCGCCGCGCACCCGCGCCATCGTCACCGCGCGCATCGGCGCCCGCCGCGCCGCCGCCTCCGCGATCTCCGCCCGCAGCGCGTGCGTCGCGTACAGGACCTCCCACACCGACTGGTCGCCCCACACCACCCGCACCTCCAGCGCGGGCCACGCCGGCGCCGGCGCGCGCGGCGGGAACAGCGCGCGCTTCCGCAGCGCGCCGAACAGCCCCGTCCGCACGCCCCAGTGCAGCAGCAGCCGGTCGGACCCGTCCGGGGCCGCCTGCGCGTCGCACACCGTCGCGCGCACCTCGGCCGGGGTCATGCGGCTCAGCGTGGCGGGGGCGTCGGGGCGCGGCGTGCGCCGCTCGAGCGTGTCGACTGTGTCGCCGTGCGCGAAGTATTCACTCAGCCAGAGCAGCGGGTCGTGCTCCTGCACTCGGAGCTGGGGGTTCGGGTCCGCGGTGGGAGGGTAGCCGTAGATGGTGCTCGAGCCCTCTGAGGAAGAGGAGTCAGTATTCAGTCACTGCGAGTCGACGTCACACTCACCGTAGAGGACGGCCCGTCGGAGGTACTGGCCCAGGTCGACGCCCCCCGGCTGGAATGAGACGGCATGGGTCAGGAGTGCAGTGACCCAGGCGACGCCGAGGGACCAGCCGGCGAGGACGATCCCGCCCTTGTTGCGGGCAGGCTGGGCGACCGGGATGCCGCGAGTGAGGACGAGCTCCTTGAGGAACTCGTGGAGAGTGAGTGCGCGGTGTTGCATGAAGAGCCAGGCGTTCTCGGAGGGGAGGGGAACGGCCTGCCTGCTGCTGCCCGCCGGGGCGGAAAGCAGAGCGCGGTCGGCGGCGCCGTAGGGGGCTCCGCCAGGATAGTCCTGTCGGTTAACGAGGATGATACGAGCATTCTTGCTTCTGGCCAGCGGTATCATCTTGGAGAAGATAGCTAGGGAAAGGGAAGTTGGGAAACCTCGTAGAAGGGACAGCAGGGGTGGTGCTCACCACTGTGCCACACGATGCCGTGAATAACGACGAGGGTGGTGTAGTCGGTGCTCCCCGCTGGGGCACCGGTGTCCTGAAAGATGTGCAAGCCAGATGCAGAGGCCATATTAGTCTATGTGGGTCGAAGAGGTTTCTGTGGATGCTGTCAGTCCATGTGGAGGTAAAAGCTATATAGTAGAAGGTCGTACCCGAGCGCGCCGGGAAAGGAAGACAAGATTGTTTCCGAAACAGATCACGACGTGTACTTGAGATATCTGGCGAACCCATGCCGCCGAGGAACGTAAGGGAAGAGACACAAGCCGCGTTCGCAGAAGCTTGCAATGTGCCAATGCCCGTCGCAGCAGTGGGCGCCAGCCACCCTGCGGACATTGCCGCCTCAGCACAGCTTGAGGCACAGTCTGTGTTCTGGCATCGAGTATCATACCCGCGACGACGTCTACGCCTCTCCGGTCCTCGAAGTACCGATCTGCGCATTTGGTGCGCGAATGCCACCCCTATCTTTGCAGGGAGGTATGGAGACGACCTGGGTGCTTTCTCGGAGTGAATCCCGGGAGTGAACTGGAGAGAGCACTACGCGCTCGCGGTCCTGTGGCTGGTGTGGTACCGCTCAGGTACTGCCACCGGTGCGTCAGATGCGTGGACTCGGGCCGCAGTTAGGTCACTGTGATCATGCTCGCGAAGCGAGGTTCACTATGCCCCGGCCATGGAGTAGTCTAAACACTCAAAGCTACCCAGCCACCATAATCGGAGATGCTCATCGGGGTATAATTGCCTTGACGTCCGACCCCGATTCGGGCCCATCGTTCAGTCCATCAATCTGGTTTACTCTGTTTCGCCGGTGAAAAATATTTTCACCATTTGAGTATACGGACTTCAGAGCGGGGCGGACTCACCGTACCTTGTCATGGAGTACACTGGAGGTGACTCATACTGCCTCTGGTGACGAAGCCTCGGTGCGCTTCGAAGGCGTGGCAATGCCACGTACGCGAGGTGAGGCCTCTTCTACGACACCGTTGCGTCATCATAGGTGCCCCCCAGCGCGAACATTGCAAACGAAGTTACTGTTGCACTGAAACGACGGTCAATGAGAACTACTTCCTCCTGAGACCGAAGGCAGACAAGGGAGAGGACAGGGAACAGACCTAATGCCGTTACGATCGTTCTAATCTTACGATAAGATCTCGGCCCAGAGGATGACGACAGTACGGCCACCCCGAATCGTGTGTGCTTGACTATGTAACGACGACTCGTCTCAGTACATAGAAGGGACCGAACGCTAACGACGCGTCAATCTTCATGCAGCAGGAGTCAGACACGATCCGATCGTGAGAGGCAGCCTGTGGGTCCGAAACAAGAACAAGTAGGTCAGCCACTGCACCTCGCCCATACGGAAGCAAATCGAAATATCCAGGCCCCACCACCTCCGATATACGGATGGAGGACGTGTCGAGCGATACGAGAGACGCCTCTCCATGTTCCGGATGGTCGCGTGCGCGGCCCGACCAAAATTAACAATCCCAGCGCTCTTTCCGCGGTCCACACGCGGCTGGGCGACCTGACGACGCGCGCCCAGGTACCCCAGCACCCACGCCCTCCGCGCAGTCGCAAGGCGGGGTGGCGGTGGTGATCGGCGCACGAGGCCATCGACTCTCGAGTCTCGGCTTCCAGTGCGCGCAGCGGCGCGCTCGTCGGCGCGTCCGCTCGCCCGAGGCGTGCACCGCGCACAGTTCCCGCGCTCGCGACGCGCGGGCGCCCGAGCTCCCGTGCGCCAACGCGCCCCCCCTGCCGTGGCCCGTGGCGGGACCACGCGAGGGTGCCGGCGCAGGACGTGCGCACCCGTGCGCCCGTGCCCGTGCCCGCGTGCGCGGGATGACGCGTGCTTTTCGAGGGCGGTATTAGCCAACGCGGTCCGTGAGTCCCTCGGAAGGCTCGGGTGTGTTCGTGGACGCTGGTCGGCGAGTAGAGCACCGGAGCCACCTTAAAGCCAATATAACTGAAGATAGGAGGGTTGAGTAGCACTACGCACTGACGATAATGGTCTCTTCGGCGTTCGGATACTCCCGAAGGCAGTATTATGTTCTCAACCAGGCAGTGCGTTCCTCATGTAATATTAGGGTTTCTTAGACCTCCTCGGAGTAAGTTCGTGTAACTGAGTGGCATAAAGCCAGCTGGGTGAAGGAGTTGGAAGGATTATTTGCGCTGAACACCGGGAGAAGGAGAAGGTGGAGGAGTCAGGACAAGCGAGGTGGAAGCGCCCTTTCGACATCGCCTTCACAAATAGTCGCCTCCGCTGGCACTCTCCAAATCTGCGCACATGCGCGTCTCACATCAACCCGTGCCATACGGTTTTAGGCGGGAATCCATTCTTCGCCACGCCGCCAACAGTCTCATCAGCACCCTCGCCCGTGGCAAATGTTCGATCACTACGGTGTTATTGGCCGCACAACACGGATGCCAAATAACACACCACACTGGCACACAGTATGTTCGAGTAAAACGATAGAGACGACCCGTGATAATATACACGCAACGAGGCATAAGGTGCAAGTCTAGAGTACGGTATGCAGAGGAGAGACCAGACGATAGGGAATTTTCGAGGGCAAGCGCAATGTCCATGACGCATATACATAGGAGACCGATAGAGGGAGAGAGCAAGAGACGAACAAAAAGAAAGCGAATGTAATAAAACACAGCAAAAGAATATGCAGCGGTGACAACACACAGACCAGCTTAGATAGGAGTGTCGGAGAAGGTGAATGGTCAGGGGGTGGCGGATAGCTTGGGAGATGACTGGCTGGTGTCGATGTGCCGATTTTGTCGAAGGGGGCGGTGGCGAAGGTGTGCGGAATGGGGGGTGTCGCGGTGTCGGGAGAGTCGCCAGAGTAGTATACAAAGCATAGACGGACGGGAAGGGAAGGGATAGACAGAGCAAAGCACCTTGACATTCATGTAGTTGACGTTGAGCAGGCGAAAACGAGGTCGGGTCGCGCATAGTCGAATGTCGGGGGTGGCGGTTGCCGTTTAATCGCTGTCGACCATCTCGATAGCGCCGCACTCTTCGCAGTGGGCCCACATGGAACGACGACCGTTGGGACCAGCAGAGCACGCCATACGGAGCTTGGGGATCTGGTTGCAGTTTTGGCTATGAAAGACAGAAGAGAATCAGCATAGCCCGAGGAAGATGACGCGACTTATTCGTCCCGCATTCTGCTACAACATTAGATAAAACAAAATGGCATGATACCTACCCATGGTGAGAGAACCCGTTGTTCCTGGGTTGGATCAAACCGATGGACTTCTGAGGGGAGTTAGGTGTAGGGTCGGGGAGACCATGGGATGCGATACCCATGTTACAATCGGCGTCCTGGGGGTAGAGGTCGAAGGCGGGGTAGGAGGCTGACGTAGACGCTCAGTATAGGTGCATATAATATAGGGTTATATGCACACTCACGTGAGTGACCAGGGGAGTCGGACGCGACGGACGACGCGTAGCTCGCGTCCGAAGCTAAGCGAGTGTGGAAGGGGTGGACGGGGATGAAGATGGGCTCGAGGTCGGAGGAGTCGGACATGGCGACGTCGGAGTCGAGGTCTGAGCTGGGGAAGGGGAAGAGCTTCGCCTGCTTCCCGTTCTAATGGCGAATGTTAGACGCGTTACGCTGCGCGTGATGACGCACTGTGACCTACCATGGGAGCAACGTCGTCGAACTCAGCAGAGAACTTCCTCTTGAGGGCCATGGCGAAGTACGACGAGGAGGGGGCAAAGGACGACCACAAAGGGGACGGGCAGAGGGACGTGCTCGAAGGATGTGGACGTGAGGGGTATGGGAGAGAGTCTTGGGAGAGGGATCGGGGGGGTTATAACTCTGGGCTATTTGTCACTGTTTGTATCCGGAACGTAGGAAAAATCACCAACCATTTATAGCGCTTAATTCATCGGCGCCGGGCGGCCTGTCGAACGGACCCCTGGGATTGGCTGGGAGGGCCGAGGAACCCCATTTCCACGGGGCGGAGTTGGAAAGTGCGAGTATTGATGACGGTCGTCGGCCGGGAACGACGCCACGGGTCACGGATTTGTCACGGGCGGATGAGGGGAAGAACGTGACAGCGTGGGTGTGGCTGAGGTCTCGAGCTTCGAATCAGCGTGATCCAGGACCACGGTCCATCTGAGGCCAGCTCGGCATGACCGCTGCATGACCGACACCAGCGGGGCGCCATACACCGGTACCATTCGGGGCGCGCTTGGGCCCGCCCAGTGTCCACCACGATCCTGGTCCGGCGCCGTCCACAGTGGGACTCGTTTCCCCGACCGCGCCTCTGGCCTCCCGTCGTGCGCCACCGTCTTTACCGCCGAATGGACAGATGTTCGTAGTTCCCAAGTCTTCCACAGAAGTGTCTGCAGCTTCTACCGTGTCCAGCCGCTGCGCACCAACGAGAAAGGACGTAATCGAACTCCTCGCCATTTTCTACGGTAGCGCGTGGCGATAGCTATTCTCCTATCTTCTCATGGGCACCACGAGTAATCCACCCAAAGGCCGCAGATGCAACTCAACGCTCACCCTGTGTGGCATTTCTGGCTACGGTCATCAGGGACGCCATCGTCTCCAGGCTACCGCCGCACAGCCATACGGCCGTTAATAAATGTGTCCGGAGCCGTCGTCGTAGACGGTCATCCTAATAGATAGACCATAATCCTACAAATACACTAACCGCCAACCATGTTAACTTCTCGCAATCGGTTGACAGACGTGCACCTCTACTCACCATGCTAACACTCTATCCAAGCGACCTGCAGGGCCAGCACTAGTGTGCCCGGGCTATCGTGCACCTGCTCGTCCTTTCGCCTCTTCCTTTGCGCCCCGCTTTGACCGGGACTCCCGGTCCTTCGCGTCGTCAGTCCCGACCAGCCCACTACCCTCGACAGTCTTCTTGACTGTCTCCCACCAGCCGGAACCGAGCGCACCCTGCACAAAACCCGCAACCTTCTGGACCGCTTCCTGCACGCCCTCATTCATCCTCGCCGCCTCGTCCCGATACTCTGCCTCCGCGCTGTACTGCCAGTCCCGGTGCTCCCGGTGTTTGTCCCAGCTCTCCCAAGCCTTGGGCCGCTCCTTCTGCTCCTTCTGCTTCCGCGGCTGGCTGCGCGGCTTCGGGGCCGCGGCGCCCGAGCCGGCGCGCCGCCTAGTGTTGCGGCCCTGCGCCGTGTCCTCGTTGAGCATCCCCAGAAGCGCGCTCCCCAGCATCGACAGCACGCCGCCGCCGAGGCCCCCCACGGCGCCTGCGTTCCCCTGCGTGCCGAGGAGGTAGCCCGCGCCCGCGGCGAGGGCGGCGAGGATCCCGCCCCATTTGACAAACCAGAACGCGGTGCGGAGCATCCAGCCGGTCGTCCGGTAGAAGCTCACGAGCGCGAGGTACGCCATAAGGAGGGTGATCAGCGGTGGAAGAATTTTCTGCGCGTCCCATGATTGCGAGGACGAGAGGGCGGAAACAAAGTGGAAGAAGGCGGAGAGGAGCGCGAGCGAGTATGTGACCAGCGGCCGCACGATGGTGAAGATGGGAGGGGGCAGGACGGAAGAGAGGTAGTTGAGGAGGGGCTCGAGGATATTTTGGACAGTGAAGTCGTCGATATCGACATCGAAGTCTGCCATTGTGGCGAGGTCGTAACGGCGGTCGTTGTGGATGTCGTGCAAGGTGCGTGGAAGACGGCCTTGGGTGACTCGGCTGCCCCGGCTTGCCATGACGCGGACGCGTGTCCGGCGCTCGACTTCGGGAACGTGATGAGAAAGTGGGGGCGGGCCGACGCCGGACCGAACGCTCGCTGGTCTCCCGCTCCAGCATCCTCCCCTTCTGGCGGCTGCTGCTTATTCCCGCCGGGACTGCCTATTTCTGCCGCGTGCGTGCCTCGTTGTTGTGTATGTTACTTATCTCGTCTGTAAACTCGGGGCTCCGTGTCCTCAACCTGCACCGAGCTTGATCGTTCGGGTGCTCTACAGCTATCATCTTCAACGTCACCTTCGAGGCTTCGACCGCCAGACACCCACCTGGTGAGTTGGGAAATTCTCGGACATGGCATTGTCTCTCAACTCGCACGCATTGAGCTTGAGCTATAGAATGTCAGCCGAGGCGGGCTTCCACGAAATGTCTGCCACTGACGGCGTTCATCCCGCCTTCACGCAACTACACCCTCAGGATGATATCATCCTCCTGTCACAAGACAATCTCCGCTTTCACATAGCATCAACCACCCTCAAGCGCACTTCGGGCTGGTTCAGAGTCGCCCTAACGCTCCCTCAGACCCCTGAGAGCACATCCGAGCCCCTCCCAATGAGCGAGCCGTCGGCAGTCGTCTCCAGCCTCCTCTCCATAATCAACGGCACCGCCCTCCCACCCCTCGACGACCTCGCCCACCTCGACGCGGTCCTCGCCGCGGCGGAGAAGTACGACATGCCGCTCCCCGTAGCCCTCATCCGCGCCCTCCTGCCGACGTTCATCCCCACATCCCCGATCCGCGCGTACGGCATCGCCTGTCGAATGGACTGGGCCCCGGAGCGAGCACAGGCCGCGGCCGCGAGCTGCGCGCTCAACATTCTCGCGCGCTCGAACGTGCGCGAGGTCGCGCGCCTCGAGTCGCCGCACCTCGAGCGGCTCCTCGCGCTGCACGAGGCGCGGCGCGACGCGCTCGCGGCCGCACTGGAGTCGTGCGCGACGTTCATCGCGAACGTCAAGGGAGTGCGCTGCCGCGGCGCGCACCCCGAGGTCGCGTGCGGCGAGCTCGTCGACCACACGACGTGGGGCGCGTTCAAGTTCGCGTGCATGCGCGAGCCGTGGCGGCTCGTGCCGCTCAGCGGCATCGCCGGGAGCCACCCGCCCGCGGCGCAGGTGCCGATGCTGAAGGAACTGCTGGAGGACAAGTGTGGGAAGTGCGGGCGGGCGAACTACTCGGTCCTGGACACGTTGCGGAACCTTGCTCACATCGTGAGGGAGCTTCCGAGCACGATCGATCTCTCGGAGGTGCGTTCTGATTTATACTGAGAAGTGATCGGAGAGGCTTATGTGGGCACGCGGCTCCGCTGGTAGACGTCATTGGCTTAAGGTGACCCGCTTGCGTAGTGAAGCGCCTCATACTGTCACGAAGGTCTTATGAAGTACAAACAACCCATACAGGCTCGGAATGACGCATAACTACATTTCCGCTGTCTAAGGATGCTTACCATCCGCCCATGTCTTGAGCCCCGTCTGTTTGTACCCTGGAATTCAAACACATTGCAATATCTTTCCGTGAGTGACTCCTTCGAGCGGTCGTGCGCAAGAGCGCCATATTCCGTCAATCCTTGCGGCCGCCACAACCTGCAAGCCACGCCGTCGCGCATCCTCGCACGACGGACGTCCACTGTACAGGTGGTGGAGCGCGTAGACTGCCGGAATAACCGCTCCTGCGCGCGCCCCGCCGTCTGCGCGAGGGCAAGATGAGTCGAGAGCATATATGCGTACCTGGGGGGAACGGCGATGCAGCTCGAGAGTTACAGGAGGCAGCGGGGGACCTGTGGAGGGCTCATAGGGAAAGTGGGTGTGGCTTGCTCCTCCATCATTGCCAGCCTACGTCTTATATAGCCTGGCACACACCCCATCCACATCACCACACCAACCAGCGTCCCCCGGAGCCAAACCCGAGCGACCGTGCGCGCATCGGGTCTCCGGCACCACCGGGCCTCCCGTCCGTCCTAGCCCCGGGACCGTGGTAACTGCGCGAACACTCCGCGCGCCGACAGCCTGAGCCACCTCCTGACAGAGAACCTCAGCTCCCGCGCGCAGAATGGTGCCAAGGGCCCAGCGCGCAGCCTCTCCAGCAGAGGCCCCCCACGCCCCCACGCCCCGCATCAAACGTTCGCGGGATCGGAAGGCCCGCGAACGTCCAACGCACCCCGCGCCGCCGCGCCGGGGTGGTTCCGCCCGCGCGCGGCGCTGCCCCACTTTGCCCAACACTCCCCGCGGGCTGGCGCGCGCGGCGCGAGGAGCGCTTGGCCAGCAGAAGGCCTTCGCGTGATGGCGGCTGCTGAGTAGCGCGGGAGGCCCGGACTTCTAGCGGGCTGCGCGGTGCGCGCGCGGGGGGCTGCCAGCGAGAACGAGGTGCCGCGTGCTGCTCCGGGGATGCCGTGGCGCGCGCCGTCCCACGTCCCCCGGCGCGCACTGGGGGGAAGCGGGGATAAGCTCAAAGCCAGGGCGGGGCGCAGGTGGAAGCGGCGCGGGAGCTGGGTTCTATGTGTCGGTTCAGCAGCTGCGATGACGTGTGCGGAATCCGGACGCGTGCTGTGTGGAAGGGCTGCTGTCGGCGGCGGACGTGAGCGTCGGCGACGCCGCTAGTTAATTTTGCAGCTGTCGGGTGAATGTGCGCGCCGCGGGGGCGAGGGTGGACTTTGGTGACCCGAGGAGTGTCAGCGAGGTGATTGTGTCGCTCTCGCCATCGGGGCGTTCAATAGCTAGGTGGATATCGTGGTTTGTGCGGGCAGATGGGTATGAAGGTACCTCGGAGCCGCCTCCGAGCGTGCCTAATCTCTGACAGATGTAGTATGGTAGCTTGGAGCGCCAAACTCAGTGTAGCACGCGTGGTCCGCTTTCCAACGGAGATGACGGTGCTATAGTCGTCTGTCTGTTGTTGATAGAGGGTGTAAGATTTCCCAGACGCGGTGCTTTGGCGAGGCAACATCTGCTGGCGGTCCTAAAGCAAGTCCCGAGTCCTTCTGAGATGACGCAATAGAACCAGAGTGAAGATGTTGAGGTTATTTGAACGCCACTAGAAGCTGGATGTCGACATTGACCCAATCGCCCATTCCCCGCGAAGAGTCTTCTAGATATCGAACGTATGGATCCTGTAAATCGCTTCATATCAGCGAGCACGAGACTGAGTTCTATGCGACATGAACGTACACACGATCACGGCCCTGGGTTCAATACAGCCCGGACTTCGCCCGCGAGCTAATTCATGATTGGCACGAAGCCCTTCCGATGCCGCCAAAATTACTCCCCGGGCGGTGTGCTTGATATCCAAGCTCGGTCGGTCTGGGGGTATGAAGGGCCCGGGAAGCGACTGCAGGTGACAGCCCCCCGAACGGGCGCAGCAGCTAGTAGATTTAGAGGACTACTGAATGGGCTGGCGGGAGCAGATGACGAGTTTACAGCGTCATCAGGGGTCGATTTCTCAGCTCATTCAGGTAGCGAAGGCCGGCGTGTCCGTAGGCAAGCGCTAGGTAGGTTGGGCACTAGCTGGAATTGTGGCATCTCCTCGTGGGGTGAGGAGGAGCTTTAGCAGAAGTCTGTCAGACAGCGCAGCGCTTGTGTTAGAAAGTTAGATGGAATGTGGAATAACCTGATGCCTTCGGAGGGAAAGGCACCGAGAGGGCTGTGTATCACTAGTGCCTGCCCAATGCATTAGACCATGAATGGACGAGAAGACAGATAGAGAGACATAGAGACGAACTGAGTGTCGTTGCACTCATCATATGCTGATCGAAATCCTTGACGTTGTTTACGTCGGACGTATGATTCAGGGATGAGGTGGAGGAGGCGGCGCCGACTATATGAACCTTGGCATGTCGCGCGGTACAACTTAGGCTCGTGGTTCGCTTGCACGTGTGTGTAGTCTGAGGTGTCGGAGAGGGTTCAGCATGGTGGCGGTATGCTTTCTCTTTTCTCCACCAAAAGATTGCGAGTAGAGGTATGTCCTTGAGAAGCGCCCATCGCTTCTCAGCGGAATGACCTCAGCAAAATCGCACGACTGACCCACCCAGCTGGCCGGCGCCAATTTGACTCACCGCTGCCGTCCTCGCCCGACCGGCCTATTCTCTTCCTTCTCTACCCCCACTCACTCTCTTAGACCTACTCTACACCTCATCAAGAGACAATGTCCGGCGCGGCGGCCTCAGCGGGAGCTTCCAGGTTCCAGGCGTTCATGAACCACCCAGCAGGTGCGCTCGTCTGTAGCTTGATAGATCTGCATCTGACGGAAATGTCCCGGCCCTCGTTTTCCCTCCACCCAAACCTTGGCTTGCCGCCTTCGACTTCGCCCTGGGATTGCTCCTCGTATCCGCCTTTAATGTTGGGGTAATGGGACGGGTAACCCGCAGGCCCGAAGACTGTGTTCTTCTGGGCTCCCATGATGAAGTGGTGTCTGGTCGCGGCGGGTTTGAAGGACCTCTCGCGTCCGGCGGAGAAGCTCAGTGTGTCCCAGAACGTCGGTGAGCACCATTCATACTTGGGAGGCGCGCATATGAGTGCTGATTATATGCGTCTTGACTTTTCATTTCCCTGTGGCCACGTCCTTGCGTTCCCCTGTGGGTCTTCGACCGGACAGCTCTTGCCGCGACGGGCTTCATCTGGGTACGCTACTCGCTCGTCATCACGCCCATCAACTACAGTCTGGCAGCGGTACGTCCTGCCACTCCTCTTTGCGCCGTAGGGCGGATGTTGAACATGTTGGGGTGGGCAGGTCAACTTCTTCGTCGGCTCAACAGGAATGGGCCAGCTGGGTCGCATTTGGTAGTACGTATTGTCCCTAGCCTCATTTCTTCGTGCATGGTGTTAAGCAATACTCCTGTGTAGCTACAACAAGACCAAGCAAGACCCCGTTGCCTCCTACTTCAGCTCCTCACCACAACCCATCGCCGCAGCTACGGAAAAGGCCTCCGCTTAAGTACGATACTGCCCTATATTATCCATTTTTTGCCTTCCTCTTCCCCACTTGTGCCTACCTCAAGATATCATTTCGATGTGCTACGGTCGACCCAGCCCACTGTCCATCGTACGACTACGTCTATTTGCCCTGCATGTCGGGCCCCCTCCTGTAGTGCCGTAAAGGACGAGCCCCGGTCCGCGCCTCTTCTCCCAACATCACCCGAGCATCTGGTAGCTGTCGCCGAGGATGACTCAAGGGCTGCCGCCCCACTCTGCCCCCGCATGCCGGGCGTCCTGCTCGCTATCTGGTCTGCCGCGCTCAAAACGCCATTGGCCGACGCCGCCCTCAGGCTGCACGCATGATCAACTCTCGGACCTGCGAGATGCCACCCTGCATGTTCGTTTGGCTTGGGGTGCGGTGATGTTGCGCGTAGGCGGCTCTTAAGCTGCGCTCGAGGACCTCATTCAGGCTCGGATTCGCACTATACTCCTTACTTTTCTCTGGGATTGCCACTACCGGAGGACGCCAAGTGGCCACAGGAAGTGCCCTTGTAAGTTTTGTCGAACATGCTGTCTTACCGCGGTGTTTGTTACACATACTAGCGATTCTAATGTTCAACGAGCCTATGAGAAGCCTGCCCGCCCCGGTCCTCGGGAAGAATGGTCCGTGAGAAGCGCCCGCTTGCCCAGAAATTAAAACAGTGTAGCCGGCGGTTCAGCCACAGCTCCTCGTCCCCTGTCTTTGCCCCACTCAGATAGACTCAGCCTCGGTTTTCGCTCTCTTTCTTCGCCGGCCCAAGACGTAGACTGCTACAGCCTTTAGACTCTCCTGAACAGGACTCGCCAAGATGCACATACAACTGTTGGAAGTCCGTGCGCCATCCCGCTTTCTATACCAGTTCACAAACTCGCCCTACAGGTCACCGATACGGGGTTGGCCTATATGCTAATAGGCGGGTTTGTTGTCGCAGTACGTCTTCCTTCTTTCATTTCCACCCCACATTGCTCTGTCTATGCATACGTGCACACGTACAATTCATTGTCCACCCTCCCCCACACCCTACCATTCGCTAGCGTGTGCCTGGTGCACGCGAAAGTTTCAGTGCTGCGCTCCATTCGTTCGTTTCGTATCCCGGACATGAATGTCACTACTGGAAATAGCTCGTTCTTACATTTGCATCTAGTTCAGTATGATCTCTCTCCTCGTCAAAGAGAAGGTCAGTCCTACTACTTTTGTAAAGCGCACATGTTGATGAAGCATACAACCCATGCATACAGTTGTACATCAACGAAGTCGTCCTTGGAACCGCCTGTGGCATCATATTCGGCCCCTACTGCGCCAACATCTTCGACCCTCGTAGTTGGAGCTCGGACGTCAATGTCATCACACTCGAAGTTATGCGCATCACGCTTGCGGCAGGCCTATTCGCAATCGGCGTCGAGCTGCCTCAGTCTTACCTTGCGGACCACGTGGTGGGGCTGCTCGTCATGGTTGTCCCTACAATGGCGTTTGGTTGGCTTGTCGTCGCGGGTGCGTGTGTATGCGTGTAGTTCTGTGCTCTACTTGTACTCACACGCGTCCACTCTCGTAGCGATTGTCTTCGTCGTCTTTCCGCCCATCAACTTTGTTTCCTCCCTGGTTATCGCGGCGTGCCTCACCCCTACGGACCCTATCATCTCTGCTGCTATCGTTGGTATGGCGTTCTCCGTTTTGAAGTGGCTATATGCGCTCAACTATGTCGTAGGAGGGAAGTTCGCGACGAAGCATGTACCCCTCAACCTTCGCCGCATCCTCTCAGCTGAGTCTGCGGCAAACGACGGCCTCGCATACCCCTTCTTGAGCATATCAATATATCTCACCGTTGAGACGTCGCGGAAGGTGGCGTTCGAGGAATGGTTTCTTGTAGGATGGTTGTGTGAGTACTGCCGATTCAGGCCTCCATCCATGCCCAACTCATGTCAAATACAGACCAAGTTATACTCGGCACTATCCTTGGTGCAGTTTTGGGTAAGAAACGATGTTTGAGCTAGCTCCCTTCTGTCCGTCTAATCTTGCATTAGGAATGGTGTTCTCATACTTGATGAAGCTCTCCCATAGAAAGGGCTATATCGACCGCGAGTCATATGTCTCTCAATACCTCGCCCTGGCCCTCTTCACGATCGGGCTTTGTCGTACCTTAGGCGTCGACGACCTCCTCGCCGCATTCGCAGCAGGTTCGTCTACCCCCTGAACCGCTTTCGACGGCTGATTTACTGACTTCGCTATGCAACAGGATCCGCGATCAGCTGGGACGGACACTTCAATGCGCAGGTGGAAGAAGAGGTCTTCTCGTCTGTGATAGACCTTATGCTCAACTGCGGCTGCTTCATCTACATCGGGGCATGGATGCCATTCAACATGTTCAATGCTGTCGAGCTCAGCATTACGCCGTGGCGGCTTATGATCGTTTTTGTGGCGGTCATATTCCTTCGCCGCATTCCTGCCCTCCTCCTTTTGTACCATTGGGTCCCTGAGATCTCGTCGTGGAAGGAAGCCTTGTTTTCTGGTCACTTTGGTAAGTTTGATCGCCTTGTCCCGTTGTGTCTTCGGCGTTGAGATAGTTTCACAGGTCCTGTGGGTTATTCTCGTTCTCTTGAGCCACGTAGAAAGCTAAAGATGGGCTATCTAGATGGGTGTTGGAGCCATCTTCATCTCGACACTCGCAGTCACTGAGCTCCCCGAGCCACAATCACCCCCTCAAAGTCAGGCTGAGCTCCTCGCTGCGACTCTACAGACGATTGTAGCCTTCGTTGTGCTCGGGTCCATCGTCATCCGTGAGAACACCATCTTCGTTTCATCCACGTCCATTATCTAACTTGTTAGCCTTCCAGACGGTCTCTCGATCCCATTCTTCTCCTTCGGCCGCAACGTCCGCACGCGGACCGTCTCCATGTCTCGAACTTGGACATCTCGCAACACCAACGCTCCAGATTGGTTACTTTGGGCTCGCCGCACGCCGGTGGACCTCGTGCCCCCCGACAGCGTGTCCGCAGCGGCTACACAACAAGACCCCGAGCGCGGGACTATCGAGCCCGGCACGTCGGACGGCAAGACTGCGACCGAGTGTGCTGAGAGGGAGCACGTCCCTGCGCTCGGCCCAGCGTCTATGATCGGTGACGCCACCGCAATGGTGACCACACCTAACGCCTCACTCGTGCGCTCGTTTTCAGCAAGCTCACTCAGCCGCGTACGTACCTGTTCTTCTCTGGGTAGACTCCGTGCCGCATTCGCCCCTACGTTCACTGACCACGACCCCGTCCCTCAGTCGCTCCATGACTCCACCCGTCTAGACATTAAAAACCCGACGACTGTCGCCACCGTCAACACTACTGCCGCCGCGGCCGACCCCGTGCCCGCCTCCGTGCCCGAGGGCCCCGAGATGAACGACGAGCCGTCGCCGCCGCCGTCGGGCACCCAGACGCCGGTCTCCCCACGCGTCGTCCGTTTTCCGAGCGAAGACGAGCTGCCGCTGTCGCGCGCGCCCGTGGGCACGAGCAAGCGCGGCCCAGGCAATGCGAGTGCCAGCGGCGGCGGCGCTCCGCTCCAGCCCAGGACGGTGCGCTTCCCAGAACCGGTCGCGGCCACAGCCGACCTTGGCGTGCCGCCGGGAGAGGCAGCGGAGGACGGCGCTGTGGGCGCGGGCACCGCGCAGGAAGCACAGGCTGCGGCGCCCGCCGCCCAATAACATCGGCACGTGGCTCGAGGAGAGCCACGGCGCGGGATCGGAATGGGAGGTCGGGGTCGGGGGAGCGGTAGGCGCGGGGGCGGGGGGAAGGGTGGAAGGACGGGCGGTGGTAACGGGGTAATCTGTCACGACGACGAAGGCGACGACTTCCGTGCCTTCGAAAGAACCACATCCACAATTTTCAATATAGATCTAGACTTGGACCACGCGTCCTTCTGTTTTCGACAGGTGGCCGGGCCAGTGTGATGGAGGCAAGGAGAAAAAGAGAAATGATCCATTGAGCGATAGCGTGAACAGCGGCATTGCGTATGTACTATGCGACTAACACAGGAGCGATGAGGGAAAGGAGACTGGAGGAGAAACTAATACAACATCTGTTGGTACACCAGGGGCGCCGAAGGCGCGCCTACTGAGCGGGAATTACTAAAGTACAACATGCCGAACATCAGTAAACTACAACATGTAGCTGAACGCGACCGGGGCCAGTTCAGCATACTGAGTATGACGGGCGCAGGTAGAGGGATATTGAGGCAGAGGATGCAAGGAAAGAGAGAGGTTCAGAAACGGCGTGGCATGGTCCGACGGCGAGACAGATCACAGGTGGGACCTCACCATCTTCACGTCATCCACCGCCGCCCGCCGGCGCGCGTCGCTGTCGAACGCGTCCACGTATGCGTTCCCGCGGAAGACCTTCAGGCCGGCGACAAACGCGTCCCACGCGCCGTCGCTCGCGATCGGCGCGTTCACATACGCGAACACGTCCATCTCGCGCACAAGCTCGCCGAGGTGCGGGAGCGCGGCGTCGTGCGCGGCCTCCTCCGCCTCGCTTTGCGCTGCGCGGCCGAGGCCCGCGTGCTCCGCGTACCACGCGGGGTCGAGCTTGACGACGTTGGCGACGTAGACGTCGACGAGGCACGGGCGGACGCCCGCCGCGCGCGCGGCGTCGTACGCCATGCGGTGCCCTATCGCCTCCATCGCGGGCTGGCAGAGCGGGAGAACGCGGCGGGCGACGTCCGCGCTCCGGTGGTGCGTGCCCGAGACGATCGCGCGGAGCTCGGCGAAGAGGCCCGCCTCGTGTCGCGCGAGGAGCGAGTCGGGGTCCGCAGGTGCGGGGAGCGCGTACCGGCCCAGGAGCAGCTCGTTGACGAGCCCTGTGCAGGGGCGCGCGGGCGATGAGCGTGTGAAAAGGGGTGAGGGGCGAAAGATGCGCTAAGACGTACTGATCGCGAGGCCCAGGACGTCGCCCTCGGCGATGGCGATCCCACGCATCTCGTTCTGGAAGAAGGCCGGCGGCGGGCGAGGTGAGTCCAGGCTGCGGGGGCCGAGACGTGGAGACGACTTACGTGCAGGCACGTCATCTGGTTATGCTCAAAGAGGCCCTGCGCGCCACAGCGCTCCGAGACGCCGAGCGCGCCCTGCTGGGAGTGCTGAACCATGACCCCCTTGAAGACGGCGGCGATACCCGCACGGACGCGCAGGTCGCGCGAGGCACAGAACTGCGATATCGCCCAGCGCTGCAGCGCCTGGAGCACGTACGCGTTCGCGGCCGCGGCGAGAATCGGTGCTTGTTGCGTGCGGAAGGAAAGAATAGGAGTGCGTCGTTCGGGGTCGGCGGCTGGACCGATGTACCGACGGAGGGAATAGAGAGTGCCAATAGTTGCATAACATTGGAGGAAAGGGAGCGCGAGGCACCCAAGAGCCAGGGTACCGACGTTGATGCGTGAGATGATCTCCATGAGGTTTGCGTGGATATTCTTGGGCTTCTCCACAGATCCAAGCAGCGCCGTTGGAGGAAGTCGTACATTCGTAAATGTCGTAAGTGAGTGGGGAAGGGGGTGAGGGCCGCCACGGAATGGCAGCATTCTGAACACAGTGATGCGCGCGACGGGAAGATCGCCAACGTTGGACATCAGCATGGGGGACGCCGTTCGGAGGTCGGAGAAGAAGCGCACCTGGATTGAACGCCGGCGCACATCTGTTTGCCGTCGTTGAGGGGTACGACAAAAGGCCGGTGGCCCCGATCTTCGCCATCCACAACTAAGCGGGCGAAGACAACCGCTACGCACGGCAAACCGGCAGGTACTGTGGGAGGCATGAACCTGCCCATTGGGCGTTAGTGGCCGGCGGAGTGAGAACGAAATAAGCGAGCGCAGCGTACTTCGCGGCAGCGGGTGTAGGCGAGTGGAGGAGGAACTCCCCGGTGGGCAGAAGCGTCGCGGTTGTCTCCATGTTGTTGATGTCTAGCCCGTGCCCAAGCTCGGTGATCATGAATTGGCCACTGGAACACCGGAGGGTAAGCTATACAGCCGTAGCGCAGCGCAGCGGAACCGAGAAGACGTACTGTTTCCTGTACTGTAGCAGGTCCTCAACCAGCGACACCAGCTCTGGGCGCCGCTTGCTGTACTTCGCAATAGTACCGGAGCAGAGGTTGTATTGGATGGTGAGGAGGGTGATCGAGCCCCCGTCAAGGAGGACTGCTGGGTCATTATGAAGTTGCCAGAACTTCGGGGTCAGGTTGAGGATATCGTCAATGGTCATGTCTGGAGTGGGAGGAACCAATGAGCGACGAACAGATGTGATGGCAACGGTCGCGGAAGAAGGACAAGGGGTATCGAGATGGGCGGAGATGCTCACCGTATGAGAGACCGATCGCTTTCGCCTTCTTGTACGACAGATGCGCACGATCGGTGTGGTCCATGTAATGCAGAGGCTGAGTGAACAGCTCGGACTGAGGGAGGTGGAGGGTGCGCCTGGGGTAGCCCTCGGAAGACATGGTGGTGAGAATGTACAACGCAGAATGTGTGGAAGAGGCGGATGCCCGAGGGTAGAATCCGAGGATGGGATGAAGATCCTCGCCACGGTGTTCTGGAGGTTTTATAGGGATGGCACCTATGTGGGCGCAGTGCACACGTCAAGGGATCAGTCGAAGAGATGCCTGGGATTCACTGATACTATACCTCAAATGTTGAATGTGACCCGCGTGTCGACCTTCACGAACGAGCGCAGACTGGCGCGCTCGTGTTGACAGCCATCCGCGAGATGCGATGAGACAAATTCCCGCTCCGCCATCACATCTTCTCCGCAGAAGTTCCTTGATAACCGACGGTTGCGTCCTGGGACTCTCGATTCGGCTGGTCGGGAATGAACGACATCCGTAATGCGCTATTCCTTTTCATTTATGGTCTAATGCGACCCTGGTCTGACCCTGGTGCTAGTGAGCATCCGCCATCCCGAACACGATGAATACTCAACGTCTTGCCGGGTGGACGTCGGAATGACATCGGGGTGGGGGAGAGTATTACTCATGACATCGGTATGAGCCCTCCTTCGAGACGAGCTATGTTCTACCTATGCGGGGCCCTTCCTCGTGTTGCCGCAGAACCCATCGTCGATGTTCTATCGCGTGCGGGGCGATAACGCCGGTGTTTCAATCATGGTACAAACTGAATGACCGAAAAGGAAGGACTAGCATCTGGGGCCTGCGAAGGGTTTCGACGGCGGCGAGAAGTGATGTCCCGGGTAGTTTTCATCTACGCATATTCAGGTCTATCGTCCCCGACTGGTGGGATCAGCATAGCAATGAGAGCCCAATATAATCTTCCTTCACCCATCTGTGAACGATCAACAGAGTGTAAGCAAGAGGCACGAGTGAGACAACTCGCGGGAGTTCGCCTGTTTCCTTTGGCCGGCGGCTGACGTGAGGTCCTGTACGCTGTCATCGAACTCGGCTGGAATGCGGTGTTACCATTGTCGGACATGACCTTCGCATGGAGGGAAAATCCGGTAGATCATCTTTACTCTTCGAGTCTGGCCCCCCCCCCCCGAAAACTGGGGCGCCCTAGCGACAACGTCAGAAGAAACGCTAGGGACACACATGGACAGCCTGGATGTCATCGCGGCGCCCCTTCTGGCGCATCACGACCTGTCGGTACGACAGCTCACGCCGAGGAATGGCATAGCGTCGGGGGACGAGGCCTGGGTCGAATCCTTGATGGGCGCGACGGCTTGGCGCGTGGGCACCGCTGACTTTACTGCGCTACACGTGCGCGCTAGCTGCATAGGAGGCGAGTTCTAGCATGCCAACGGACAGGGCGGATATGGACGAAGGCGCAGGGGCGCACGGTGCCGGGAGGCATACCTGCCGCTAGCGGGCCACGCCGCAGCCGCATGGATGCTCCCCGCCCCGTCGCGCTCTTCACAGGGAGACGAAAGATGCGTCCACGTATCTCAGCTGATGCTGAGTTTGTTCAATCAGTACGTCCTGGCGCGTACCAACGGTGATTACGGACCGCGTCGTCGATGGTGCTGGAGAACGTGGTAAGGGCATGCTCGCGTCGTCGGAATCAGGGGGTAGTAGCCGATTACTTACCGGGCGCCTGATCCTCGCCACAGATCTGCCTTTTGGGGACAGAGGATCGGGAGTCGAAGAGGGGCGTGGGCTGTCTGCCACCTACTTCATGTGGCACGCTAGCTAGTCGTTACGGCCCGGTTCCTGGTATTCGTCCGATGTGCGCTGTCGGGAGGTCGGCAGGCGGGGACGGCGGGCGGTGTAGATGATGGACTAGGGAGGTCATATATTCCTTATTTCGCAGAAAAATCCGGCACCGGAGGACGAATAATGCTAATCAGCGCAGTAGACGTAGTTCAGATAACGCATCAGTGGTAGTGCTGGCTCCAAGTGTTACGAAATGTGTTCTACGCCTGACCGGTTTGCGTTAGGTCGTTGAATACTGGGGTTGGCTAGAACTCACCGTTTCGCGATGTCGATCACCCGGAGAAAAGCCCCGTTCGGGGGGCGGTGCAACATACGGCCTTCGTAATCGCCGATTGAATACCATGCGCTAAAGCGAGGAGCTTGAGGTCGAGGGACCGGTACGATGAGAGACGGGGACTAAGACATGCTAAGGCTTGACGGTTTCCGTTCACTCGCGATAGGTAGTTGATGTGATGGTATGACGCTAGACGTCTATCTGGGGCGAGGAGACGTCTCAGTCGCAACGCAGAGCCCAGAAAAACTATCACGAGTCAACATACCATCATTGGATGAGTCAGGCCACGACTTTTAGCGCATGTGCCTGTGGAGTGAACGTTGATCCTGTACAGGAATACTGGGGTCGTAGCGACTTGCCCACATATGCCGCCAGTTGTCTGTGGGTGCTCGTGTGAGGGTCGGTCGTCTTAAATGTCCATCTCGGTTTGTTCACGTACTCGATGTACAAAGTTACAAACCATGGTAGCGCTTTCTGAGTGTAAATGGGGGCACCAGTGACTGATGTTTGTGAATGAGCTGAAAGTTAGCTACCGACGCATGCACATGATTCGTACCGGACTATGTCTGGCCCTGTTGAACATATCTTGCGATGAGTGCACCGGTGTCAGTAGCCATTGAGAGAGATGCCGAGCACGCGGCTTACCGGTCGGGACATCGAAGGACACCGGCGGAAAACGGATGACGCTCGACACCCTTCGTGAAGTCAACCGGACACGGCACACGTTCCGAGTTCGGGGAACGGGTGCCTGATTGCGCATGACGACAGACCGGCTGCGGCGGGGGCCGAAGGCTCGAACGTGGATTCTTGGGCTCACCTGGACATCTTGAATACCGAGCGATGTGAAAAGCTGGAAGAAAGACACATACTCGTGGACTTGGTGTGGGTTCGATCAGAACATATCTATGACATAACGATGACTGTTTTTACTCACCGGGGCATATAGCAGCCGGGATTCCAGCTCGCTCGGCCGAGCGGCCAAAATACAGTGATGACATTTCGAAAGAGGGCGCCACGACGACAGGCGCGCCCTCGCACGGGCTTGTCATGTGGTGCGCGCTGGGTGGCTGGTGGGTTCGAAGTCAGTGAACTTGGAAGCCACGCGGAGGAAGGTTTAGGGGGACGAGCCCCCAGAATTGGAGATGACGGCGCGAATTGACTGGAAAGGAGATTGTATGCGTCGTATAAACGTCGGTACCGAGAAGGTACCCACTCGAGGAGGGACTAAGTAAGACTGCAAACATGAATCTGGCGACGGGAGAATTCGAAGAGAGCAAGGGGGCATTGGGGGAGGTGTTATAGCAATCGCCAAGAGTAGGCTACGCACTTCAATGCACACACCCCACACACCCATGGTTCCGGCGCACACCACATTCAAATTTATACTGGCTACGACCACCCTTCAATTGAGCGCGTCGCGTTTCAAAAGGGATATGCTGGGGACAGGGTGATGGCGTAATAAGTCTTGACGAACTTGGCTGATGAGACATGCAAAGCGGCAGTAAATGGGGCAAGTGGCATTGCGGAGTACCAGTGCAGATGGTCTATGAATATCTTTCAACATACGAAGAGGTCTAGAAGACACAGCGAGGGAAGAGGGAGTAGTTGGGCGTAGGATGCAAGGCTGCTCAGACGCGACACGTCCGGTGCGGCTTCGAGTTGAACTGGTTCGTTCGCTTCAAACTAGACGCTCTCTAGGTCTCATCTAATCCCACCTACCGTCCCTCTCGAAGACTTCGAATTTCAAACCCAACAAAGCTGACGGAGCCGTCAGCTCAACACATTCATCCCGTGCACCAGCTTATGCCCTCCGTTGCCCGTCCTCCGCCCCTGATTGGGTTTCTGAGAGCAAGCGCTTTACATTTCCGGTCAGTAGTACTGTTACCATTAGAGTAACACGTGCTTAAGTTCCTGTATAGTCCTCCGAACAAGTTGCCGTCACCCTGCATACCTTTAGCCCTAAGTTGTAACGCAATGGCCCTTACAATCAGGCGCTAAGCTCGAGGTCACCGTGGACTCGCCAAGGTTTATAGGCACGCCTGTCGTCTTGGTTTGTATTTCCTCCCTCTCTGTATGGAGTAGACGGCGTCCGAGCTTCACCCCACGTAATCGAAAACCTCGCGCAGCCGCCAGCCCACTGTACGAAGTTTGTGTGTCGTAATGACAATTGCTTCCGCCGGTGAGCGACTGATCTTATCTTTATCGCGGAGTTCTCACCCAGTGCCCTACCTTTAGAAACATACAGATTCCTCGAGTGTATCATCGCTATGAAAAGCCTGTGCCATGTGTTTGGGGTCATTTTCCCACCAGTGAGTCCCACTCAAGCACTAACACATATCAAGGCACCTATACTCGCTCATCGTAGCGCCTCATGCCGTCAACTTGCTTCCTGAACAAGACATCGGAATGCCACGATAACTCAGTCACCGTTAGGTACGTGAGGGTTTACGGCTGATACTGTGCCCCATAACTTTGACGGTCCAAGGGCCATTCGCCTTGAAGCCTCGTACGACATGCTCTCGCTTGATGGCGACGTTCCGGGCCTGCTACACGCGGCCACAGGTTCTGCGTCAAGAAGAGATGCTGTTCACCGCCTCTTTCAATCTGGAACCACACCGGATGCTCGTCCGAAAGATCTTACACGCACCTTCCGTCAATCCACGTAATACTTGTCGAGGTGCGGGTGCTTCCCGCTTGCGGAGAGAACGCATGCGGAGAGGCTGCGGTCACCTGACCCCACACAAATCCCAAACCCCGCGGCGCCACCCCTTCCGACTATTGGCTGAGTAACAGTTAGTTGACCTCCCGCGAAGCTTTTTGTGCATATGGTCTTTACAAAGGTTAATCTCGCCACTAACTTTGCGCCGTTGGTCCCCGTTAAATCCAAAAGCGGTGGTGCAAGTCCTCGAACCAGGCAAAGGAGAAGCCCACCGGCTCAACGATCACGAAGCTACGTCCGACGTCAATCTCACACCGTCCCGTCTCGTGCCGGTCCTTTCTTGGAGATAAGCATCCCTTGACCTCATGGATTGGCCGTTCCGCTGTCTTCTCTGCCAGCGGGTTGAGCACGGAACGGTCCTCACGCCGGCTGCCGGGGTCCGTAACGCGTGTCCATTCATCGGTTCGCAGACAGCTCCAGGCGGCGGTAGTCAAGGCACATTCCCTCCTAACCCGCAGGTCTTGGGCTCTCGTTCGTGATCGTATTGAACGGGGTCTGTTGAACGCAGTCTAGCCCGTCGACTGCGGGGAGTTTGTACACATTCCGGCCATCGTGGTAGAAACAACACCAGCTGCGCGAAACACTACCTCGGCTATGGCGCATTGGCAACGTGAAAGCGAGTAGTCAATTTCCGGAACATACTTACATCGAGATCGGTGCCTGCGTTCCGGGACGCGCGGCTCTGCCAGATCTCCAGTGCTTTTTTCTCTAAATTGGTACAGTGGGCCGTGTCGGAAGCATTGTCTAGGGGCTCAGGAGCCGATTGTTTCTTCTCAGAGGTCACAGCTGTTCTAGTGCATGTTGTTCGCGCCCTCAAAGAGCCCTGAGCCAGCTGACACATGGCGTCGGCACAGGATACCGAACGTCGGTCATGCCCGGTGCTGGAAAATAAAATTTCCAAAAATGGTGACGATGGCTACCGAGCACTATCATTCCGCCATCGTCCGACAAAGGGCATTGGTGCATTGGTGTGGTCCAAAACATTGTGCGTTGAGTTGTGCTCTTGGCGCCTCGCCTTGCGAGGCTTTGCGCACCTACCACTTTCTTCGCCGTCTTACTCCGAAGCCTTCGCCGTGCGCCCCGTCTTGACGCCGCCAGAAAAGGCAGCGAAGAGGCGATCGAATTCATGGGCGCGTCAGGCGGCGGCGGGGGAGGGCAAAGCTTCGAGGAGGGGGGCGCCGTCGGGACGACCGAGGATCTGATCCAGGTTCGCCCAGAGCGGGTTCCTCGCCCCTCGCCTAAGTCATAGATCTCATAGCGATTAGCACCGCGCGGGCAGCAGGCAGAGCGTGTGGTCGACTAGACGGGGGGGACACGCGGGGGCAGGTGACAACTGTCTACCCGTCGCTGGGCACTCGCGGCGTGTTTTTCTCATAGGCGCGGCCGGGGAGAAGGGCCTGTGGTCGGACGGGGAACAAACCGCGCGGTACGCGGGTTGCATCCGCGCTTCGCTCTCGCCTCGCCTGCGGCCAGGATTCCGAGACGGTATCCGCGGACTCTCATGCCGTCGCTTGTATATGTAGGGCCACAACTTTCCCTACGACGACCACATCAACATTTCCTCCCTCATACCTCCTCCTCGAGCGTCTTCAGCCCTTTCCTCCTCTTAGCGTCCTGCACATGCAACACTCCTTCCAAGACATGCAGCACACGTTCCGCCTCAACCAGAAGCCCTCGTACAGCGAGCGCATGACTGAGGCGCGCGCAGAGTTGCGCAGACTCATCAAGGACCAACTATGCAAGTGGCCATCGTCGCGTCCTTCGCGTCGCGCCACCCTACTGACGCCTCCCGCTCTCTACAGGCACAATCACGGGCGACCCGAATGCAGCCATGGGGTGGAGCCGCAAGTCATACATGAAAAATGTAGTGCAGCGCTACCTTGTCCGCATCGAGGGATGGCCGCTCAATGAGGTCCCATTTCGGAACCTCAGCGACGTCTCCAACCTCCCCAAGCTCGAGCTCCTCCTCCGCGGCTGGCGCGACGGCTCCATTCGCTTCCGGCGCATCTCCGAGTTGCAGTACAACGCCATGATCGTCGACCCTTCGCCTTGGCTTGGTATCGTCGAGGCCATGGACTCGGGCGAGCAGGAGGAAGCAGAGTCATAGGGGTGTCTCTGCGCGCGCGCAGGGTTGGCGCGGGAGCGCGTTGGTGTAACTTCCGCGTAAGTTGCCGTTCCCTTGCTCGCCGAGGCTTTGTCGAGGCCAGAGATGGGGCGCTACGAGGCCCAAAGAACGCGCGCGCTTTATTGACAAACTCTCTTTAGAATCAGTGCCCTGGTCCGACAACTTCGCGTCAGCGCCAGCGCCGCGACTGGCGCCGTTCCGCCGGGACGCTTTCTTTTCTCTCCCACGTATCCGTACTACTACCTATAGCTTTCGGTTGCTCTCAGTGTATCTCATGCTTCCCCGATCGTTCTTGTCTGCTCTCTTCTTGGATTGCATCTGGAATGCATGTAATAACAATGCTTCCTTTCCCTTCATGACGCGTCCAATGACGCCCTCGTGTGCGTCAGTAAAGCTCTCGTCGAGGGCTCCACCGCCGCGGGCGATCGTGCCAATCGCGGGGTCATCTCGGAACTGAGTAAAGCCTGAGCTTGGTTCCCCGGTGGTATTTCTCTCTCCTGAAGCTTATCATGCCATCAGCAGCCCCAAACGCCGGTCATCGGGCCGCCCGGGGGTGCCTTTCCTGCTAGGGACAATGCAAGCTGGAGTTAGACAATTGACCTTTGCTGCTTCCCGCAGCAAAACAATTGGATGTCCACCACCGTGCAGGTGGCTACGTCCCTGCACAAGCCGCACTGACAACGGCAAAGGCTTACTGACTCTCGAGCTCGCCAACCGGGAGAAAGTTGTTGAGTTCGCCTGAACAATTACCGCCGGGAAGACGAATTCGAAAAGGGCTCGAACTGAGGTGGTGTCCCAATGCCACTGGACGACGTCGAAGTTCTCCGAAGGGCATAGAAACCCCCTGAACCTGTCTCCGCGTCGGGCCGCCGTCTAGACGGGCCTCGCTCGCATAAGGACGCCGTCCATGTCGACAAAGGGTGTGTCGTACTACGGAGCAAGGCGGACCAAGGGCGAATCGCTTTAATGCCCGCACATTACTGGTGCCCGCACTGGGCTCCCTTCCGGCCGAATGGCCGAGATCTTGGGGCTCCTCGACGGACATCTCCGCGGAGGAAACCATGTCGCCCCGGCGCGCCACGAGGCAGCTCCACCTCGAGGACGGGTCATGGGAGGCCCACGGAGCCGACGGGTGTTGCGAAGACGTACTCGAGCTAGGGTGCGGCTTGATGCACTGATGGGTTTAGGGGAATGAGCACTCTGCCCCGAGGGGAACGTGGTCTACAATGATACGCGCGCGCTCCAAGTCGAGCGCGGACCGGTGACTAACAGGGCGCACCAACGACAGGTTTTCGAACTGACATTCGAACCACCACGTGTAACGCAATGATTTACCTAGGCGGGCGTCTGAGAGGCACATCGAGCGATATATTTACTTCCACTGAGTAAGATAGCACCATTGTAAGCATCAAGTAAGTACTGAAGAGGATAGTGGTAAACCTAATGGATATGACTGAAGACGGGACGTACTGTCTGATGGCCAACCACGGGCCCGGGGAACAAGATAGGGCAGAAATTGTTCATTCGAAGAACTCAATGTGGTAGTGTTGACGGTACCTGTAAGATACCTATATTGCACCCTGGTAGGCACATCGACCGAACTCTATGGAGTTTTCCGGCCACGAACGAACAAGCAAACCGGTTAGCCTCTGCCTTCTGTGTGGCTTTGACGTCTGGTAGCACGTGGACAACGAGAACTATACGAGAACGATAAATTAGACGGGGGTGTTCCCGTACAATCGCCATTTACGGCCTCACCTGAGGTATTATAGCACTCACCGGGCCCGGACGCTAACTTCTTTTGAACTATTCCGGAGTTGGTTGAAGTCTAAAGGTATCTCGTCATATTTCAACGTCTCGGCAATGATTCGGGCGCGATCGATCTCAATACTAGAGTTTAAGCGCGGAAGCTGTGCAACAGGAAAGGCTAACTCCCCCCTTGATGATATACACGTGAAGCCTCTGGCTGAGAATGGGTTGTTGAAAAACCAACTGGACGCCTGGTAGTAGATGACACGACGCGTAACACATCACGTGCTGTGACGCAGCGTGTGTCTCTCCGAACTGAACCGGTCCGATTTTCTCTGATCGCACTCATCGCAGTTGGCAGCACTGTTCCCGTTCATGATCCTGCCAGTATGCTCGTGTGCAACGCTGGTCCGCGCACTTTGCATGCGTATGGTATTTTTCCAATAAGCCGACAGAAGGGAAAGAACGAGCGGAGTGTAGAGTACTCACTGCGTCCTGCTCACACGAGGCGTGCGTAAACACATGCGCCGCTGTCCAGGTGTGCACCCTTTCTTCTCAGACTTCTTGGTCTACCCTTCCTTCGCACGAAGTCGAAGGCTTCAATGTTTCCGACTAAGTACCGACGGCGTTCAGGGCTCTCGGCCGGGGCGCGCCTGATCGATATCGGCGCGTAGTTGAAGGATTGACTAATATCCGAGGCCCGATATTGACCGAGTGGCAACGGAGATCCGTAGAGGGAGCCAGTTCGACGCACCACTGGGAGAACACCTTTGCAGGTATGGTTCCTAGTCTGCAACGCACGGGCATGGTAAGATCTCGTCAACGCTGGCCGTTCATGTCCGAGGCTGTCGCGCATACTCACCGGGAAGCCCTCGGCGTCCGGATCGATATTTGCCACATGTCTGTCAACGCTTCGTTTGTGGTGCGCAAACGCGAGGTAATGATACCAAAAGACGAATTGATGTTCAGTTCCGTGAAGCCGTGTGATGCCGAAGCCCACCGGAAGCACAAACGAGCCATGCCAACTAGCGGATATTACGCGGAAAACGTTCACTGTACATGCGGACGAGGCAAAATGACTCCGGACGGCCCTAGAATACGGCAGGGTCGATAAGAAAGCAAAGCTCCTAAAATTTGTGAGACACTCACCGCGCACTATTGCCCCCCTCCCTCTTCACCTAAGTTCCGATGAAACAGGATGCATAGGAGGTAGAACGCTCGCGGACTCGACCGCAGTGCGTAGAGCTAGGCCACAGCGACAGACGGGTGATGCTACGTCAACTAACTCCTTTCATTTGCCGCAGCCAGGACAGCAGTGCACGACATCGTGCACGAACACGTCGCAATCCGTACAGAAATCATGCTGGCAGTCTGGACAACGATACCTCCCTAAAGGGCTCATGCCCTCTCCAGATGCGCCGGCCATCGCGGACGGCGTCTCTCTGAAGGTGACTGCGCACCCATGGCATCGTTTGCTTGGGTCCGCAGTGTCCGCTAATGACATCCTGTAAACCACACTCAGCACCTTCGCGGACGGGAAGACAGTCCGATGCGGATACATACACAGCTGAATAGGGCTTCACGGGAAAGAGGTGGTGATAACTACGAGCCAGGTGCGGCGAGCTGACGATCATAAGACCGCATATATCGCAGTCCGTCGGGACGTCGCAGACCTTGGCTAGGCAACGCGGGCACAGGAACCCTTCGCTCTTCATCTGGGAATGGCATACACACAACGATGGCGGTGAGGTGTCAGGAAGGCGCATTGGGAACCCCATAATCATGAGGTCAGCGGCGGCAGTACCGCCGCCTGTTCTTGTCGCAGCCTTTTGGGCAGGGGGAGGGATGAGCTCGAAGAGAAGGTCCTTGAAGTGCCCTTCGTTCATTGCTACGCCAAACTGGCCTAGGTAACGCTCAAATCAGCATCAGGTAGACCTGACGGGGACACACATACCGCCCGATTTGTCGCAAAGGTCACGACATATCTTCATCTCGGCTGCAAGCGCAACGATTGAAATTCGTATTCGATCTTTGACGCACTCGTCGAGGGTATCATGGATGTTGCCGGGGTCACACGTGGTGAGGGATCCATAGATTACCAAGATCTCGCGAGAGGAATGTGTCGGGAGATGGCTCATGCTGCTACGGGCCATTTCTACTGCGTTTTGAAGACTTGGTTCGCCATTGGGCTCCAATTTATGGCGCTCAGAAATGGCTTTTAGCACATCCTGAGGATTTCCTGCAACCATTTTCGCATATAGACGCGGAGAGGACGCGGTGCGCTGAGTAAAACATACCGGACATCTCCCCTACCCTCTCCCCAAGACCTCCCCGCATTCCAACCACGCCGATTTGACCTAACGGGTTCTGGTCGAACCATTCTGTCACAAACTCCCTAGCATATTGCAGCATGAGGTCGAAACGCGTGGGTCGCATGTCTCGGTCCATCATGGCAGAAGACAAGTCGAGAACGAGCACGAGGTGACGGATGATCGTCCGCCGGATCGCAGCCGCGGGGGCGAGAAGTCTAAAGGGGGAGCTAGTCGGCACTCGAACGACCTAGCCGAGCGGGAAGACGCACCTCCGTCTACGCCCTCGAGCAATGAGGTCTTGTACAGCGCCTTCCAAACGCCCTGCCTCGTCTTCCTGGACCGTGTCCCAAGAACGAGTGTACGTAGCTTCCCATGCGTATGCTTGCTGGAAACATCGCGTAAGAATGCATACGAAGGCGATGAGACTACGCCCAATAGCTTACATCTTTGGCCTTTCCTTTACCCTTATCCTTCTTCCGCTTGTCAGGGCCCTTTCCTTTCCCCTTCCCCTTCCCCTTGCCCCCGTCATCGTCGATTCCAGTGATAGAAACGTCCGAGTCTGAGTCGTCGACAAAGTCGTCGCCTATACGTCTCCCAGCAGGTGCCATGAGTTGCAGAGATAGGGGAAAGCAGACGGAGATGAGGCCAGCAGAGTCTAAGAGATGGAGGGCACAAGACAAGACCACGAGGCGCCCTGAGTAGCCCGCGGCCTTGAGGCAAGCGACTCGGAGACGCGTCTCTCGAGTCTCGACACACGTCTTCCCAGACATCAAACACACACGATCCGGGAACTCGTCTCATGTTCTCCGCTCTCTATTCAAGTTCTGGTATAGCAGCCAGATTCATCCAGATGGTCAATGAGACCAATGTCTCAGGCTGCAATCAACATATTACTTTAATCACGTGCATGACATATTCCCCAGCAGCACAAAGCGATCGCAACTTTTAGAGACAATAGACACCCAATTCCTCCGCAATGATGACCGCGACTTTCTCTACTATCATCACTGCAGTATAGTACGCGGTTTGAAGCACAATATACCGCTGTGAGCACATGAATGCAGCGAGAAGTTGCTAACGAGAGGCTTATGGTAGCCGTGCATATTCGACGCGCAGATTGACAGATCCGCAACCTTGACTTGTACTATACGCCATACACCTTTACTCGAGAGTCAAAAACGCCGCCCTTAGCGTGAGGGTTCATAGCGCAGATACCGAGCTTTGTAATGTAGCGAGTCTGTCAGCAAAGGTCCACTGTAAGCCTTCTGTTATAAGCACATCGAGACGTCTTTGAAAGGACATTGAAGACCCACCGTGTGCCTTTACAATCACGTCGACCGCCTCATAGTCCTCCGGACCGCACACAACGTCTAGGGCGTTGATTTCCACGGGCGTCGCCCCGCAGCTCTGGAGCCCTACGGCGCTGCCCTCAGGAGCGCAAGGGTGGTCGGGCGCATGCTCTCCGCGGAAAGCAGCCATCCTGTGACTATATTCACGCAGACGCGTGGCCCATCGTGGCCAGCTCCCCGTGCCGGCTAAGTATGCCTGAGTTCAAGACGGGTAGTCCGTCGACGTCGGTAGCAGAGGTGATGTGGATGCGACCGACGCCCGCGGGGTGCGCAAGGTACCCCCGGTCACATAGCATTTCTGCACTCGCGGCGGCTGGAGGCGACTACGTATTGTATGACGACGGTCATGACGAGGTGCTCATCCGGTGCACCGGCGAAGAATTCATTCCGGCGACGAACAAATTCGGGCCCGATGTCTTTGAGCCCTTCGTCGGAAGAGTGGTACTTGATCCCGTCGTCACAGCAGTTGAAGAATGGTGTATATCAGAGTGCGGGAGATGCAAACTGGGTGCTCATAAGATCGGTCCCGTCTTTCAACCACTGAGCTATCCGTTCTGTTTACTGTCAGGTTGAAAATGGAAAACAAGAGTAGGAGACTTACCCTCAAAACAGAGTCGCCCCCGACGACATCATCTAAAGCGTCTCTAAGGTTTTGAATAGGAATGGGAAGAGTAGAGCATAGTGGTCTGTCAAGCAACGTTGATTAGGGTAACGCGCCGCATATTGGGGTAGTAGTTTCACTACAATAGTCCTCCCCGATAACTGGCAGGTCCGCGATTTGTGGTATCCCTCCAGGCCTAAGGAGCACGGACTCCGCGCAAGTTGCATCTCAGATCTGACTTGAATGAGAGTTGGTGGAGTATTCGACACTGACATCCACGCCGTTCCTGCCCATCGTAACTGTGCGCCAGCCGGCAGGTACCGTTCTGGTACGTCTTATACACAGTGTCATTTCCAAGTCGGATAGCAACATTGAAAGAAGGCCCGCGTACATACCTTCTTAATCATGGAACATGGGGAGGCGGTCTGTAAAGCTCCTTCCAAGGCCCTCGCGTTCATATGCCCAGTCATCATAGGCCGATGCCGGCGAGCAGGTGTATACAGCAGCTTTTCAAGGGACTAGCCATGAACATATACATCTCGCGGTGAAATATAAGAAAGAAGGCGCACAATTGACACTCGGCCTTCCTCCGACGTAGTCCCCACATTGAACGAAGAGCTGGCAGCCATCAAGGTGTTCGTTCGGTTTGTACGGCACGTTTTTGACAATTTTGGATCCAGGAAGGAGGTGCATCCGTGGGGAGGGTGCCATGTGTGAAGCCGTTCTGAGTGTGTGGGCCTTCTTCGAGGAGAAGGACTCACAAGTGAGGGTGAGCCACAGCAAGGTATCCTGCGAAGACACGCGCGGACGTGCCTCCTAAAAAGATTGGATTGTTCAGACTGAGGAGTTAGAAATGGAAGAGAGGCGTACTGCCTGCGAAGATAATGTCGTATTTTGTCACAGCGGTGTTGGTGCTCGTAACTGGGGGTCAATGTTTGGGAGATGCGGGATAGGCGACCCTAAACGTATGCAGTTCGCTAGATGCCTTCAGCAAAACGGGAACCTTGGAACCTATTGGGCGTGTGATATCGTAGGTGCTCATTAGAAGGCACCTATAGCGACAGTATTTAGAGGGTATCAGAGGACCTGTCCAACGATTGGGTCTGTCAATGACCCGTTTCCGAGCAGAAGTTGCATGCTATTGGAGAAGGTTCACCTGAGGGAGTAGAAGGATAATGACTCTCGTGAGTTTCTCAGCGTGATCGTAGATGCCGAGGTAATATCGGAGCATACGCAGGAGACAATCTCAATTGAGGTTGGTTCCGGAACTCATGGGTCGGCAGAGGCCACACCGCCGCAGAAGATCCCGGTTGAATCCAAGAAGACCGGAGAGAGGTCAGTGTTCCGGGCTGCTGCCCTTGTGGTACCCTTAAACCTGCTTACCGGGAGGTGAGTCAAAGGTTTTAGACCTTAAAAATGAGGGAAGGGACGCACTGAACCATCCGGCCGAACTCTACAGCCCCAGATCGCAGGTGAGACCTACAAGCGGAGTGTTGACATGGCTCTCTTAGCTGAAAAAGAGCGTTATGCTCTTCTATCTCAGTCGAAGGCAAGAAACGAAGAGGTATAGTTGCAACGTCCATAGTAGTACATTGAACCGCGGCGAGTCTGCGCCGCGGTCGGGTCGAAGGCTCAACGGCACCACAAATGGCTGCGACAGACAACGTCCATATATCATGCGCGCATCGACAAACATCGCGGGAGCGTCCGTGTCCTCGAAAACGGTACCCGAAAACAGAGGTTCGTCGTATCCACCGACGAAGAGAAGGAGAGGTGATGCATAAGGATAGCCAATCACTCGAACGGATTCGTCCTCCCGGCCTGCAAAAGCAGCGTTCAGCGCCCTCCTTACAACCCCAAACACGACACGGCCGAAAACCCACCTGGTTGTCCCCACCCCGGTCAGACCCCTCTCCACACCCACACATCCACTCGTGCCACCACCGCACCGGCGGCCTGTTCGCCTCCTCTTCCTCTCTTCGCCTCGCTTCTTCCCTCCTCATGGCTGTCTCCGGCGTTGGACTTGGACTTGGGCTCGGGCTCGGGCTCGGGCTCAGATTTGGGGTCGCCGCAGGCTCCCTCTCCACAGGAGGCGCACCACCGAGCGGAGGTGGGGCCCGCGGCGCGGGGAGACCTAACGGCTGTGGGGGCGGCGGCTGCTGCGATCGTCGTTTTTGGCTCCCGGGGCCCCTACTCCGCCTCTTTTCTCGCCCCTTCTCCCCTTCCGCGCCCGCGATCGAGTTTGACGAAGATGACGACGCCTGGAGCGTCGGCCTGCGCGGAGGCACCGCAAGGTGTTGTTGTTGCTGCTGTTGCTGCTGACTAGATGCTGCGCTCTCGTCTTGGGCGTGCTCCGACTCCTGCATGATAGCCGGGTCCGCGGGTATGTTCAGGGACGTGCGCGACGCCATCGGCGTGTCGAACGGGTTCTTGTCTGGCTCCTCTTCGAGCTCCAGCTCTGATCGCGCGGGAGATGGCGGGGCATGTGGGAGTGCGGGTGAAGGGCCAGGTGTATCGAGCTCGTGGAGCGAGACGACGTCTTCACCCTCGTCCATGTCACCAAGGACCTGGTGTGTGCCGACACCGCCCAAGGATGCCTTGCGCGAGTCGCGCCTGAAGAGGTCCGCGAAAAGCGAAGGGGCGTTCTGTGCCCCTGGCTGGGGCGCGGCTGCAGCGAGCGCAGCGGACTCACGTGCGGCTTTCCGTCGTTGACGTTCGGCGACTTCCCATCGGCGGAGGTTCTGCGAGGGGAGGAAAACATAGATCAGATGGCGTTCGGCTTCCTGTTAGGTCGGGAAGGTGTCCTCTGCACCGCCAAGAGGCAGTAGTGTTGCGCAAGAGAGCTGAACGAGAGGAAATGATGGGTAGAGGGGGGTGGTATGTGCAACTCACCTCTGCAACGCGCCGCGACTCCGCCTCCTCCAGCTTCGTCGGGGGATACCTCCCATCCTCCTGCTCCTCTTCCTCTTCCTCCTCATCTTCATCATCCTCGTCCTCGTCGCTCTCCCCCGCCCTCCCCTTCCCCTTCCCCTTCGCTTTCCTCGCCCTTGCCCTCGCCTTTGCCCGCTCCTTCATCTGCCGCCACCGCTCGTCCTCGTCCTCGTCATGCCACACCCGCGCAATATCCTCCCCCCTCGGGACCTGCCGCGGCCCCGGCGTCGGGCCCGGCGAGGGCCCCGGAGACGGCGGGGGCGAAGGGAGCACCACAGGCTCGCTCATCGTCTACTCTTCGTTCGTCGCAGCGTCACAGCGTCGCAGTCGGAAGTCGAAGTGCGTGCGGACGAGGGCAGCGGGTTCGATGGGCGTCCCGCGATGAATGATTCTGCGCACAAGGCTGCGATCGGGATTGCTCGGTCTTCGCGGAGGTCGTCCTCCTCCGAGGTGGCTGGGGCGAGTGTGCCGGAAAAGTATGCGTGGCTGCCCTCCGGGGCAGCGTCGAGGGTTGAAAATAGGTCGTGCAAAGGGTGCGAAGCGCGAGTGAATATGGGTGGGGTCGGCGAGGGCGTGCCGCGCGTGAGTATTGTTGGTGCGCAGCGATGATAACTTGTTGGTCGTATTCCGAGTAGCTGGTGTCCGTCAGCGGTCGTAACAGTGTCCGCAGTGGGGGCTGCGTAGGGCGGAAGGGGGCAAGGGGGCGACAACGCAGAGAACGGCCGAAAGAGAGGACTCGCGGCCTCCGAAACCGGGCACTTGCCAACGACCGACGCGCCGCGCCACCGAGGGAGGCATAGTTGCTATTTCGGGCGACCGAAAACGTCACCGCAGCCAGGCCCCTCCTCGGGCAGCCCAGCCTCGGGCCCGCTCAATCCGCGCACCTCGCTCCGGACTACGTACGCCCACTGACGCAGGCATGCAGACGAGGGTGTGGTATGTACAACCGGGAGAAAGCCGAATAGATTACTGCGATACATTGTGGAACAAACGAGCGAACGGCTGCCGGGGCACAGCGCTAGTCAGGATTACGCGACCATACGCTACACATACAGACGTCCCCGTCGGGGGTCCACCACACTACTATCCATCGCGCGAGGACCAGGCTTTCAATACGGCGGCTCCGTGTCTACTCGTCCTACGAAGAGACACTACTACTACGAGTCCATGTGCCGTTGCCTGTGTCCCCGCGCGTTCGAGCATATCAAGCGAGAGATGATGAGGGTGATGGTGTCGATGATAATCTAGTCGTTGAGCGATGAAGCAGAATGCGTAGCGTCGTCGGGGTCGGGGATGGGGATGGGGGTATTTGCTATGGCTGGGACCGCGGCTTACAGCCTGCAGTCTCAGAACCGGCCGGGGTCGGGCCTCCGGCGCATCATCAGGTCCTCCTCGGAGCGGTCGCCGTCGACTTGCGACCCGTCGTCGGAGACGTAGTACCGCAAGCCGCTCGACTTGGCTGCGCCGTGCAGCATGGGCGCCTGCGAGTCCTCGGACTGGTCGCGGTACAGCTGGCTGCTCCGGGGGCTCGCGCCAGGAGTGTAGCTCATGAGCGAGTTGCGGGCGGTCTCCTGCATCTGCATGATGTTCTGGCGGAACGCATGCTGGAGAAGGGGACGGGGTTCGTAACCACAAACGGCGATGAGTTTCGTCACTACATACCTGCTCGCGCCAGTACTGCGCACGCTTCTCACGCTCCTGGCGACGGTCCTTCCTGTGCACGAAGTACAGCGCGACGAGGGTGCCGACCATGCCTGGAAGGCGATGGATGGGTTTCAAAATAGACACAGACCATAATTAACGTGATTGCTTACCACCAATGATGCAGATCCCCACTACGATGTAGACCCATGTCTTCACCTTGACGGGGGTATCGGTCGTCACGCCGCACGTTCCGTCCGCCAAGCAGTTGTATGAGAGGCACTCCTTGTCCGCGTCGCAGGTCTCGCCAACGTCCTTGCCCTGTACGCACACCAGTTGTTGGGAGTCGCAATAAAGACCAACTTTGCAGTTACCCCTAAAGCGGTGGGTGTTAGTAAGGTGCGAGGCGGCATGGAAGCTAGTAAGCGAAGCGAAACGCAGCCCGAGTGATGCCGAGGGAGGGTGAAAAAGCGCGCACGTCTGTCAAGCCAAGACTCGCGCCTTGCGTATATGCAATCACGATCGCAGCCGTGACCAGTCGTTGTCAGCGCCGTTTCCACCCGCAGCCTACAGCCAACACCTCCGTGATGCATGTTGCTTAGAAGATGCCTCAATGCCCTTTGAGGGTCAGCTCTCCTACAGTCAGGACTCGGGGGAGGTCCTAATGACACAAGGAAGCCAACGGGGGTCTCGACCGACAACGCCGCGAGACCACCCAAAGTAGCAGTTTCATCTCGAAATAGCATTCACGAATAGAAAGGGGAATCCCACTCCGGGAGCCGCACCTCAACGTCCCGGCATGCAATGTGGGAGATGCGCAGCGCACGAAAGACGAAGCGAGTGCGAGTAACAGAAGAGGGGAAGTACGCACCTTGACACGATGTCAATAAACTCTCCGTCCGGTCCATAAGCGGTATAGGCGGTGTTTTGGACCACGCAGGGGAGGCCAACAGTTACGTTCGCATACCTGCGCCGCCGGGGGCGTCAGTTTCAGCGATCCCCAAGTGGCGGACAAGAGACGCACATGCAAATGTTGTTGAGGCATACGGAGCCGTTGACGTTCAGGCCAAACCCGGTCGTGTCCGTGAGCTCCTTGAAGTTCGGCGGGCCCTCGCACTCGTCTTCCCACACCACCCCCGCCGTTCAGCAACGCCCTCCTCGCCCGCACACGATCCGAGAGGGACTCACCATCGCGGTTGAACTGGCACGCACTGCCCACGGTGAGCTGCTTCTGGCAAGCGTCCTGTTCGTCGGGGCAGAAGGAGCCCTTGTCGCACTTGTCGGGGATCGTCACGTTGCTGAGGTAGCCGAAGGGGAAGGTGTCGGAGCGGCAGCCGCGGAGGGCGCACGTCGAGTTGGCCGCACAGTAGGTCATTGCGTCGCAATCCGTTTGGAACTGGAACGTGCCCTCTTGGAGCTTCTGGTGGGCGCGGTCGCATGGCTGGAGCCAGGTGACGTCGCCCGCGAGCACGGCGGGCGCGAGGGCCCAGAGCGAGAAAAGGAGTGTGGAGGGGCGCATGAGACGCAGTGACGGCGAAGAAGACGGAGGACGAAGAAGAGGAAGAGGAGGGAAGGGCGGGGCGGTCGGTGGGCGGGCGGAGGGGGGGAGAGAGAGTTGAGATGCGTTCTTCGCTTGGGCGGGAGCTTGATCAGGGCAACGGACCCACGTGCTAGCGCCCGCTCCAGTCTCCGCGCCAGCACCGGCCTCAGCCCCCCGAAGCGCCGAGGCGTTGTTCTCGACGCCGACGTCGACGAGCTACCCGGAGGCGATGGCCACCACTCGACCCCGGGCTATGCAATCCTATCTCTACCCCTCTGGCGTAGAGTATACCAAAATCTCATAGGGACGGGACGATCCTCCGTCGTTATCAGTTTTGCAAGCGCTTCGCCGACACTGCCCTCTTCCACTACCTGAAATTCCAACGAAGGCGTGTCCGCCAAGGACAAATTAGTGGCCGTAGAGGGCAGACATCCTCGGTGCGTATGGCCTCCGGAAACCCCCTAGGGTGCCGAATACTCATGAGAACGTACAGGTTGCACCTTGCGCTTGTCAACCCATGCAGCCGCCGCCCCACGCACGTAGCGGGCGTGGGGTGACATACAGTTTGTTTCAGCCCCACGATTCCTATAACATAGTGGCGCAGCACCTGCGGCGACGATCCTTTGGAGTTTCCTGGACTTAAGGGCCGAGCGAGGCGGGGTCATCCTCAGCAGCACAGTCCTACACCGGCAACGCAGTTACGGTTTGTGGAAGGTTTCGGCGCCACATGTTGGAGAGCGGGGTATAGAAAATAAGACGTCTGGAGCTTTCACGCCTTCACGCCATATGTGAACGACCTCTCAGCGTCAGGCTACTCTGTTCCGCTCTTGGTCCACAAATTACGTCTTCATTGAGACTTCCATGCACCTCCTCAATGTACACCAGGTGCGGCTGCCCTGGCATATCAGCTCAGTTGGGGCAAGTGTATCTTCGTTCGCGCGTTTAAAGAGAGAGTTGCTCAACCGGCTGCCGTACAGATCCCGTCCGGTGAGCGTCACCACACGAGCCCGCGTCTTAAAGTTCGCTAAAATCAACAGCTTCCCAGACTCTAAACTGTCTTTGGACTTGTTCGGCGACGTACGGATAGCAAAAAGTACCCATGACTTGAGTCAGTGATGGGAAACCCAGCAGTCACGGGGCTCCTTGAACTCATATATTAGTTGGTGCCTATCTGTTCTGCGGAACGTGCTCCAGCACTCACCCCAACCCAAGATGACAAGCTCAGAACCCATCATGTTCGACGAGTACGATATCGTCTTTGCAGGTGGTGCGTCACGCCATTCCCGCAGCCGTGCATCGTCTTCTCTCCTTCTCACCCGTGTTGTTCCCCACAGGCGGTACCACCGCCGGCATCACTGCCGGACGGCTCGCCGCAGCAGACCCGTCTTTACGCATTCTCTTGCTCGAAGAGGGGCCGCACACGCACAACGACCTCTCCCACATTCAGCCGGGGCGTTTCCTCACGCACCTCGCCCCGGGCTCCAAGACCACACGGAACTTCGTCTGCCGGCCGAGCGAGCACCTTGGCGGGCGGCAGCTTGAGGTTCAGCGCGGGAACTGCGTCGGCGGCGGGTCCAGCGTGAACTGTGAGCAGCAGACGCGCCCCTCGTGACCGCGACATCGTGACTGACGGCAGGCCCCACAGTCGCGATGTACACGCGCGCCCCTGGGTCCGACTACGACGACTGGGCGTACAAGCACGACAACCCCGGATGGAGCTTCGCGGACCTCCTACCGCTAATCAAGAAGGTCAGTTAGCAACGCAACATCCCGCTTTCTCCTATAATGACCCAAATGGCAAACAGGCAGAAACGTACCAGAACGGCGAGAACAGACCCACGCACGGATACGACGGCCCGCTCAAGATCTCCTACGGGGGCATCGTGACCAACGTCGGTCGGGACTACATGGCAACGATGGAAAAGTACGACTTCACCCGCCCCGCCGTCGACGACCCGAACAGGATGATCGATGACATTAACCGCCGGGATGTACGCGCCTTCCCAGAGCCTGCGTCCGCCGGAAACGAAATCGCTAACCTGACCATCGCGCGCGCAGGTCTGGCCAAAGTGGATCGAGGGCGACACCGGGCGGCGCTCCGACGTCGCCCACCATTACATATACAACACGGTGGAGAAGTCGAGCAACTTCCACGTCATTGCAGGGTGCATTGTTCGGAAGGTGATCATCGAGTACGCCGTCCTCATCCTCCTCCGAGGTTTTTCATTTAAAGCGTATTCTAGGCACGGTCGAGCAACTGGCGTAGAGTATTTCTACAACAAACGGATTCGAGGGGCTGGTGTCGATTCTGGGCCACGCACTGTCCGAGCCAAGAAGCTCGTCGTGGTTTCCGCGGGCGCGATCGGCTCACCAGCCATCCTCGAGCGATCGGGGATTGGCGCCCGAGATGTCCTCGAGAGAAATGGTATAGCACAGATTGTAGACCTACCTGGTGTGGGCGATAACTACAACGGTGGGCGACTCTCGTTAGGGTTTCCGCGATATCACTATATCGAACTTACACCTCTTCTTTTGCAGATCACTGGCTTCTGTTTGTCCCATTCTACGCCAAAGAGGACTCGGAAACGCTGGACGGTATCGTGAGAGGCGACACATCACAAATAGACAGTATGTTTCCTATTTCGCGATACATTCGAGGTGATCCATGTTAACCCCGCTCTTCTGATCAGAATGGCACGCCCAATGGTTGAAGGATGGCACGGGCCTCATGGCCACCAAGTATGCTAGGCCCTCGATCCTCGGAATCCGTGCGCCGCACTGACTCCGGTACAGCGCTGTAGATGGTGGATTCAAGTTCCGCCCATCCCCTGACGAGCTCCGGGAGATGGGCCCTGACGTCGCAGAGTACTGGGAAGACCTCTTCGCCCCCTCTCCGGACAAGCCAATCCTGTACCTCGGCATGATGTCGCAGTACGCTCCCTTGTTACCTCCACCTTTGGATGCCAACTAAATCAGGTGGGCTTAGGTACTCGGGCAACGCGCCCCCACCGCCCACCCAAAAATGCTACTCCATGATCGCATACATGACTTACCCGGTAGGCACCGGGTCTGTGCACATCACCTCCGGAGACGACGTCACGGCCGACCCTGACTTCAACTCAGGGCTATACAGCAGGTACGTTGCGACCGCGTTTTCGATCTACAAACTGCCCTTTCGCGCGAGATTGTTGAAACGTTCAATTTGCAGGAAAGAAGACCTTGCCACCATGCGATATGCGTACAAGCGCGTGCGCGAACACGGCCGGCGCATGTCCTCGTACCAGGGTGAGATCGTGGCGAACCACCCCGCGTTCGCCGAGGGAAGTGCAGCGAGAGTTTCCGCAGCTGCAGGCTCCGACCTGCGTCCTGCCGCGATCGATGCGCCCGACATCGTATACACGGCAAGCGATGACCAAGCTATCGATGAGTACTTGAGAGTCCAGAGTGAGTTCTATAGACGGCGCGCGCGCTGTTCCCCAACCAGACGCTGATAGCTTCGCGGCACTGGCAGCTACTACGGCATGGCACTCGGTATGTGGTTTGCGTTGCTGTCATTTTTGCTCGCACTGACATCTAGCGCGCAGTTAGGGACCTGTGTTATGAAACCCCGAGAGAGGGGCGGCGTCGTGGACCCTAGGCTGAACGTTTACGGCATTGAGGGGCTTAAGGTCGCGGACCTGTCCATCTGCCCTACCAACGTCGCTTGTGTGAGTTTATTCCTGTCCTTCACGGCATGTCGTCCTTATGTTTGTCCCTATCAGAACACATACTCCACCGCGATCACTGTGGGAGAGAAGGCTGCCACAATAATCGCAGAGGACCTAGGAGTCAAGGGTGTCTGAGAGCATCTCAAGCCGGTGATGAAGGATCAGTTACTACACGAGTGTAGCGGATAGTTATCGTCTTGTTTTGTAGTACATAATACCAATACAAGCGCCCATGCTTCAAACAGGACACGTGATGCGACATTGGGCCCAGGTCACATTTTCTCAGGCTGTAGTTTCGCAACGTCAACAGCAACCTCGGGCTCAGGCTGAGTGTATGATGACCAGACGGACTCCCGCGAGATCTTCGCGAGTATCGAACCCCGGGTATCATAGCTTCTTCGACCTAGAGCCCGACTTCTAGTCCTGAATGCACCCGCAACCAAGGTTGTCTAGGCCGTTTTAGTACAAACAACCGGCAAGGTGCGACGCTATGGTAAGTGACAGGGAGGTTCATTTCAGACTCAACCTCATGGGCCTCTTCTACAGAGCGCATCCGCGAAGATTCTCTACCCCGTGCGGAGCCCCACCTTGGACTCCGGCAAGACGATTCCGGGGCTGAAGCGGAGCCGATCAACTTGAGCCTTTCTTCGGGACGCCGAAGCCGGAGATGATGTTCGGGCACCGTGGAAGTGCCATCGTAACTCACACAATCCTCCTACTTTTGGACCTCCGGTGCTACCTAGTATCCAACCTCAAGCAACTGATCATCGTGACCTATTCACTTGGAAGCACCGACTGTATTAGTGTAGCAAGAGCGCTACGGCCTACCATAGATACGAAGATCCTGCAAGGAACCCGGTTTCGAAATGAGACTCAAGCCATACTTCACAAGAGGCATAGAACGGATTGTGATTGCTATGAAGTCGACTCCGATTGGCAACTGCAGCAGGATGCATTCTACCATTTCATGCCCGATCATAGACAAACTAGACATAATCTTTGAGGTGAGCTCGTTCGTCTTTTCTCGCGCACGTCACTTGCCCTTAGGGCCGGTCGGACGGTATCTAAACACCGGTTCCAGTGGCCACTGATCAAAGTTCTTTACTTTGTCAGCTTCCAATGCGACACCGTATTTGCCGTTCCTTTCGGTCCCGGCGAGGGAATCGGCAACATCCAAGGTCACTGCTACAATTGCTGGTGGGAACTCCCGTCATGTGCCATGCCGTGAACTTTCGTACTATGGCGTCCCCGCCCGAAACGAGCAGGGAAGCCTAAGCTCCTCAAACTTATATAAACCTCTAGCTTTGGGGCCGTCCAACACCAATCCCCCCCCCTTCAGTCTTGACAGCATGGGTAACACACAATCGGCTTCCTCTAACGAGTACGACATTGTCTTTGCTGGGGGTATGTCATATACATAATCCACCCCGGCGCGTAACCCCAATCCCGTCACCTTCTCTCACACGTCATTCATTTCGCTTACGTCGTCCCCGTCGCAGGCGGCGTCGCTGCCGGTATCGCTGCGGCCCGACTCGCCTCAGCGGATCCCACCCTGCGTGTCCTCCTACTCGAGCAGGGTCCACACACAGAGGGAGATCTGGCTCACATCCAACCTGCTCGTTTCCTCACACACCTCGCCCCCGGCTCCAAGACTGTCCGGAATGTCGTTTGCAGGCCTAGCGAGTACCTCGACGGGCGTCGTCTTGCCGTGCAGTGCGGAAACTGTGTCGGGGGAGGGTCTAGCATTAACTGTGAACACACAGTGTGCCACGCACGTTCTCTGTCGCTGACATGCTATTCGTAGTTGCAATGTATACGCGTGCCCCTGGATCAGACTACGACGACTGGGCATACAAGCACGACAATCCAGGTTGGGGCTTCGCGGATCTGCTCCCGTTGATCAAGAAGGTATCGAACGACTGGTGTCTATATTTGTTATCCTAAATGACACCGAGTTGGCAGGCAGAGACCTACCAGAACGCCCCGAACAGGCCCACACATGGGTACAGCGGCCCGCTCAAGGTCTCATATGGCGGTGCTACGACCAGTGTCGGAAAGGACTACATGGCCACCATGGAGAAGTACGACTTCACTCGCCCCGCCGTCGACGACGCGAATAGAATGGTCGACGACGTCAACCGCCGCGAGGTATGTACATAATGTAGCTTAATGTGGCTGAAATATAGGGCCAATTGTTGGACTGACCCGTGCGCACCCAGGTCTGGCCTAAATGGATTGACGGAGATACAGGGCGCCGTTCGGACATTGCGCACAACTATATCTACAACACGGCAAAACGGTCCAGCAACCTCCGCGTCCTCGCGGGCTGCACTGTTCGGAAGGTAATCATTGAGTGCGTATTTGACTAGAAGTTTTCTGGATCCGCCTTTCTGATGTCTACCATTATAGGAACGGCAGAGCAACGGGGGTGGAATATGTTCATAATGAGTCGGCCGGAAATGCCACCTCCGACTCTAAATCGCACACTGCTCGGGCTAAGAAACTGGTGGTATTATCTGCCGGAGCATTCGGTTCCCCCGCTATCCTTGAAAGATCCGGCATCGGCTCCCGCAAGGTCTTAGAACGGAATGGCGTAAAGCAGGAAGTAGACCTGCCGGGGGTGGGTGAAAATTACAACGGTGCGTTCACAGACGCGACATTATACGAACCGCCCAATCTAACGCTAACGTCACCCTTACGGTATTTAAAGACCACTGGCTGTTGTTCGTTCCGTTCCACGCACAGGAGGATTCAGAGACTTTGGATGGCATAGTCAGGGGGGACCCGTTGGAAACAGCGAGTACGGCCATTGCCTTTTAGAAGCTACAGAGACAGTCACTCACAGAACCCCTTCTTTCAGAATGGTCAGCCCAGTGGATGAAGGACGGTAAAGGTCTCATGGCTACTAAGTACATCTCCCCCGTCCCCCCATGATGGTATTTCTCATCAGTTCCGCAGTGGTGTGGATGGAGGCTTCAAGTTCCGGCCTACATCTGAAGAGCTTAGTGCAATGGGACCCGAGATTTCCGACTATTGGAAAACATTCTTCGCACCTTCCCCGGACAAGCCGATCCTTTGGTTTGGCATGATGTCACAGTGAGCCTCCCACTGCAGGTTCACTTGGCGGGCCTCTAAAATATCCTGGCTTAAAGATACGCGGGGAACGCGCCTCCTCCCGCCAACCACAAATGTTACGCTGCAGGCGGCTGGATGGCCTACCCGCTCGGCAGAGGTTTCGTTCACATTACCTCCGGGCATGACGTCACCGCCCCACCCGACTTCGATTCGGGGTTGTACAGCCGGTGCGACCTCCTCACCTCTGGCGCATGGTGTACTACTGCTTACGCTGAGGATGCAGGAAAGAAGATCTCGTGACCATGCGATATGCTTACAAGCGTCTTCGGGAGCACGGTCGGCGCATGGCATCATACAAGGGAGAGTTCGCTGTCAACAATCCCGCGTTCCCTGCTGGTAGCGCAGCGGCCATTCCCACACACGCCGGCGATGACCCACGCCCAGTCGCGATCGACGCACCGGACATCGTGTACACCGCCGAGGACGACAAGGCGATCGACGAGTATCTAAGGGCTCAAAGTGAGTGTTTGTCTATAAATTTAGTCTATTATATCCAAGCGCTGATCAATGGCGCGGTGTAAGCCATCACTGCGTGGCACTCAGTACGTCGTCATTAATGGGATTGCTGGATATCGTGCGAACCTCATACTACGTGTATAGCTCGGAACTTGCGCAATGAAACGGCGAGAGAAGGGCGGCGTCGTAGACTCCCGGCTTAACGTCTACGGCGTCAAAGGACTCAAGGTGGCGGATATGTCTATCTGCCCTTCTAACGTCGGCTGTGTAAGGTGTCTTCTTCGCCTCTATAGCGTGTGCTCACGACACTCGTTCTCTCTAGAACACATATTCTACTGCCATCACGATCGGAGAAAAGGCGGCTGTGATTATCGCTGAAGACTTAGGTGTCAAGGGTGTTTGAATGTGCCTCAGACTATCTACATCTCTCTGAGAACACCTGACGAGTACGATATAGCAAGAATTTGTATTATGTCGCGCATTCGTCTGCATGTCACAGATTCGAGTGGGACCACAACGGTGCGATAACCTTTTTATGGCTGTTTTTGGTTGTTTCCATGTGTAAATGTCTCGCCCGAGGCATGACCGACCCCCTAACCACATCCCGTCCTGCAACCTTCTTTGTATCCCCGGCTATCACGCACTGGTGTGTAACGCTCGGGCAGCAAGTGCACCCCGAAGCCCGTCGCCGAAGTTCAATACGATTCCTCTCCTGGTATAAAAACCCTCAAGGACATACCAGCATCCTCAAACAAGTTCCACAAACTACACACACCAACACACAGTCATGTCTACCAACAAGAAGCTCATCCTCGTCATCGGTGCGACCGGCGCGCAAGGCCTTGCGGTTATTGACGCTCTCCTCGCCCCCGCAGCGGACGGCACGCCCTCTCCGTACGCTGTTCGCGCTCTCACTCGCGACACCCAGAGCCGCCGCGCGCAGCTGCTCGCCAGCAAAGGCGTAGAAGTCATCCAGGGTGAGCAGAGTTTCTACTGAATCTCCTCGCGCCCCCAGCTCACGCGAACGTTTCCCCCTTGTCAGGCAGCACACACGACTTCCCCAGCGCTCTCGCTGCGCTGCAGGGGGTGTACGGCGCGTTCGTCAACATCGACAGCTTCACGGTCGGCGAGCAGAAGGAGGTCTTCGAGGGCATCCGTATCTTCGAGCTCGCGAAGCAGGCCGGGACAGTGAAGCACTACGTGTGGAGCAGTCTCGACAATGTCTTCAAGGTAAGGCGCATATATCGACAGCCCGTCAACGACGTGCTGACGAACTGTTTGATAGCTGGGAAACTACAACCCGGAATACTACGCCAAGCACTACACTGGGAAAGCCCGCGTCGCGGACTGGATGCGCTCCCAGGAGTCCGTTGTCAGCGATGACACCATGTCCTGGAGTGTGCTAACCACCGGGCCGTACATGGACATGCTCAACATGGTAAGCCCCTTCTCCTCCCGCTCTCATGCGTATCAACCATTCACCCTCGGCTCCTATCTAGGGTGTGTTCGGCCCCGTCCGCGTGCGCCCCGACGGCACCCACGTCTTCGCCGCGCCCATCGGGTCGGGGCACGTCCCCATGGTCGCGCTCCCCGACCTCGGCTTCTTCGCGCGGCACATCTTCGACCACCGCGGCGCGACGTCCGCGCAGGAGCTCGCGATCGCGAGCGACTGGGTCTCCTGGCCCGAGCTCGTGGCCACCTTCACGCGCGTGACGGGCCGCCGCGCCGAGTTCGTGCCGCTCGACGCGGACGCGTGGTGCGACCTCGCGGTGGACGCGGACGTGCCGCTCGCGGCGGAGGGCGGCGCGGGCGACACGACGTGGCGCGAGAACATGCGCTGGTGGTGGAAGCTCTACCGCGACGACCTCATCCAGCGCGACTTTGGGTGGCTGCGGAGGGTGCACCCCGGGCTGCTGACGCTCGAGAAGTGGATGCGCACGACCGGCTACACGGGCGAGTTCAAGGGCGCCTTGACGAAGTCCCGGGAGGACGGCGCGCGGGGTTTCAGCGCGTTCGTTGAGGAGCGCGTCAACAAGTTGTGATGGGTTTGCTCGGACGAGGAGCTTGTTAGAAGCCGTATATAACCATAATCACTGATACGAGCCAATCCGTATGCGAATAAAACCAAAGAGAACGAGTCAGCTACACCTCGGCCAGCCCAAAACAAAGCTCCTGCGACCCGTCCAGCTCCCTACTCCGTCTGTCGTTTGGATGTGACGAAGGCATCGCAATGAACACTGAGATGCGCGTACGACTTGAGGTCGATCGACTATCCTGAGGTAATGAATCTTTGGACGTTGTCCGGAAGAGACGGCGGCCGCGACTCTGCGAGCGATGGGAGGGGTGGGGTATTCCAGGTGCCAGGGGTTTACTGGGGGGTCGGTCATGGGTCGTATATAGTGGTAGGTCCTGCTCCAAGGATAGGGGCTGGAAGGACCAGCGAATACGAAAGACGCGGCAGGTCAATATACGAATTAATGGGAGTGATATATTATGTAGCGCACCTGCAGGTGTTCCCAATTCCTGCCGTCCTGAACCTTCGTGTCAAGCCCAACCTCCCACATCTTCGGCTTCTCCTGGACTTCCACCGTACACGCGCGGTAAGAGGGGGTGATGAGGTCGGTGCCATACAGCCTTCGAATCACGAGTATTACGATGATCAGAAGTGAGATGCCCAGGAGAGCCACTGGAGCACTGATCATTGAATGTGTTTGAGAGCTCATCATAGGACTAATCGCAGATCCAATGCGGTGCCGAGGGAGAATAATCAGCTCACACAGATCTCATACAGTGAATAGGCGGCCTACTCACCGCGGCCGCTTGGGATTATGTGCTCCTGAGATGATGGGCGGAACGAGTGTTCAATGTCCAAAGACGCAAGCCAAGCCACAACAACACTGAGACAATATATTACTGTCCACTTGGATGACGCACTCGCGGCGGTGTCGGAGTCATGAGACCTCCGTGGTGACTCGAGAGCAGGCCGGGGACTGTGGCGTGCAATAGGATGAGTAAGACTCGCCCGTCGATAAACGTGGGCTCGCTTGAGGAATGCGGAGAACTGGGACTGGCCAGAGTCCAATCGGAGGCACTCCGGAGACCTGAAGCTGCGCTGCAAACGCTAAATAATTAGCATAGCTTTCGAGGTACGCTCGCGATCGAGTGACTCGTATAAGTACATGCCGACGGGCGCGTCGCCGGGAGGAACCTTCTAAGCAAGCGCGTCCTTCTTGCTTCCGCTGAACCGCTATCGGAAGGTTGTTGAGTTTGTTTTCCCGTAAAGTGCACCTGCACCAGCTACGGTGCTGGCCCGCACTGGAGCACTTTTTCGACCGTAGTTCTCGGCTGACCCTACGATGGAGGCGGGAGTCAAGTCGATGATCGCGACGCGGTCGGACACAAGACGGTCACGCTTCGATTGGACGCGTCGCGTGATCCATCACAGTAAGTCACGTCACACATTCCGCACCCGTTCCGCGCTTTCCTTGGACGTTCCATCCAAGCCACATCGATCGACGCGCGGGTGCAGATACAGAGCGGGCCCGTCCATCGCGCTGCTCGAGCTCGTTATCGTGAACGTGAACGTGCAAGCCCGAAGACATCGCACAGGGTTCCCACCAAACCATACAGTCTCGTATTCAACGACGCCCAGAGTGTCCCAGATAGACTATTGAAAGCGTAGTATGTACACAGTGCCGGCGAACGTACAAGTACACAGACGAGCAGTATATGTACAGTCAGCGAATCGATACAACAGGAGAACATATTCCACAGCAAAGCGATACGACAATATCCGACACACGCAGCCCTATGAAGCCTACGAAACCTACGAAACTCGATGTACAGTCCCATCATTGGTGGTGAGCGAAAACAGACGGGAAATGGATCACAGGGTCACGCATGCCCTGCAAGAAGTCCTGCGAGAAATGTTGCGTTCCGAACGTGAACGGCTGCGACGGTAGGCCCCTCATGCCTCCGCTCGAGCCTACAGGGCCAACAGGCGCTGGCGCATCCTGCGGCTGGTCGAGCACCGGCCACCACGTGTCGTACCCTGGCAGGAAACCGGTGAACGACGCGCTATGGGCGTCGTATCCGTGCACAGTATCAGGCTGCGAGGGCACAGTGACAGGCGCTGGGAGATATGGCGCGGTATGTTGAGGTGGCGGCCCAGGCGGAGGGGCATACGTGGGTCCGTCGTGCTCGAACGCGACTTGTGCAGCCCGTTTCTGGCGTGCAGGCGGTCGCGTTGAGGACGCTGTCGCAGCCGCCACTACCTCATCGATATGCACCTTGGCGTTCTGGATGAGGTGTCGGACGCGGAGTGCGGTTGTCCAAGTTCGCTGTAATGGGTAACATATAAGCAGGGTATACGGAATGCGTAGTAAGGCGAAGGCTAACCTCCATCCCAAGAAGCACATTGATGCACTTTTGGAGACCAATGCTTGCTTGAGCATCAAGAGACTTGTACCGTACTGAATGACGTTCTAGTGGGTGCATAACTCGAGTCCAACTCCGAGAAACTCACGAGTTAAAATGTGCATGATTCTATTCAACAAGATAAATGGAACGCTCTCTGGAAGATATATAAGCACGCACCCAGCAGCCTGGAAACAGTTGGATAGGTAAGGCGGGGCCCATCGCATGTCGTAGGTCTCATGATACAACAGACCTGGCGCAACTGTTAGTTTTCAATGTTGCACTTCGAGGATACAGCCGCTGACGTACCGAAAGATCCAATCTGACACGCTGCGCTCTGACAGAAGTCGAACGACTCCCATGGTACAGGATCGGGATCCAGGGATGGCGATCCTGCTCTGGCCAAACTATCATTCAAGACCTTAGATTAGCCCATGTTAGACGCAGAAACTCCAAGAAGCTTACTCCGAGCCCTTCGGGATACTATAATATCAACACAGTGAGCCGGTAGCGATAACCGTGAGAAGCAAAGCACGTACAACGGCCTGTGGAGTAGGAGCACTGTCGCCCAGTACTGTATGTGCATTGCGAGCACTTGTGGCGCAGGGCACGGCCTATTGCTCGGAACCTTGTAGTCGAGGTACTCAGGCAGATCGAGAGACCACTGCGACAGGCGTTTGTGCAAGGTCTCTCGTATTTCACGACTAGGGAGGACGTTGGCCTTGGATACGCGATAGATGTTCGCGAGGACCTCGCCGGCGATGACGTCTGTTAGACACAGGGGTGAGCGACGAGGAGGACATACGAAATTGGCTGGTCTTACAAAGCATCGAGAGACAGCGCAGGGAGGCGACATGGTTGGCCGGGACTGGCGCGTAGACGCCGCATCGTGGATCGGGAGGACACGGCTGCCACATCTTCTCTCCGTCATCCTAGAAGCAAATCAGCACCTGGACCAGCCGAGAAGACGAGAAGGTCTAACAGGGGGGACGTCTATCAACGGAGTCGAGAAGTCGCCCTCGTGGATGCCAATAGTTCGCCCGAGGAACAGGGCAGAGAACCTAAGAATCGTCGCACGGTCAAGTTCAAAGTCTATTTGGGAAAGGCCACGACCTACTTGTCCGCCAGGCAGCACGCCCACCATATACGCTTCCGTACGGTCTTCTCCTTCTCAGAGAAGAGTTCTCGGCCGTTGTGCATCCATTTGTCAGGGTTCCGGTTGAGACCGAGGTCATATGCCTGAAGAAGGGCGCGAGATTACCATTTGAAAGAAGATTCGTCTGTCATAGAGAAGCATACCATCCGGGTCGCCATGCCTGTAGATTCCTTAGTCAACCGCGTGTTCCGAAGGAATTCACGCATGTATGCTCACCAATGTGCAACCAACCCTCCTCCAGACTTCCTAAGTAGCATGTAATACTTCAGAGAACGTATGGGCGCTTCAACGCAAATCTCACTCACCGATGCCAAACTCGCGTATACCCAAAAGAATGAGTGCCTGCACAGTCGACGACCGGCTTTCATGGTACACCGTGTCCACAATCATCCGCGCGCATTTTGCGTACTCAGCCGCAGGGTCTTCAATGTCCCCCGTGATCTTCTGGAGGGGATCGAGGTGGCTCGCGGCGTACGCGAACATCGCTAGCAAGAGCAATTTCGACAGGCGCTGTGGACGCTCAGGCCGGACGCCGCCGTCGGCGTGAGGAGCATCTTCTGGGTCCCGGATTCTACGGGATGGTCAGGTCGCTGTTTGTGCCCACGCGGCGCACACGCAACTCACCCGTACTTGCTTTACAAGATAGCATTAGCATAGGGCACGCTGATGATGGAATATCTCGAACTCACTATGAATTGTACTGCGACATGAACGACTCCTCGTCCAAAACGGGGACAGATGGGTTGACGTATGTGAAGAACACCTTGATTAGATGGTCCTGCACCTCCACCGGCGGCATCCGGATGGACTGCTCGACTGCGCGCATATGGCCAACTTCATCCTTTTGCACTCGTGTATTAGGCGCCGGTCCGGGCCAAAACTTCGCCATCGGGAACTGCCTGCGGAACACCACCATCACGACTGGCTCGACATAGCGCGCATGGTATAAGGAGTGGTGCTCACCAAATACCCTTGTACACCCGCCCATCGCTGCGTTCCGCCTGTGCGAGCAGCTGCAAGCCCGCAGAGTTCCCGTGGTAGCGCACCTCCCTATTCTCATCGATGGACAGGTTCCCGAACGCGTCCGCGCAGTCGGCTAAGTCGTCGTCGGCAGTACCTATGTACCAACACGGCACTGTAAGTGGGTATTCTAGGGGGCGGGGAGCAGTGCGGAGGAGCGTACCTGAGCGTGAATCTGAGACGGGTGGCCCAGAAAGGGGTGCGCGACCTGACATACTCCGGGTGGCGCTCGGAGGAGGCGCGGCGACCCTTCGCTTCGTCCTTGGAGGCTCCGATGCCACGCCGTCTGCGTCCTCTCGCGGGGACATGCTTGAGCGAGTGGCCAACGTGGCGGAGCTGCCAACTGAAGACGCCCGAGACAGACGCTCTGTCAGCCTGTCCTGCCAGGCGAGGGTGGGTCGTGTGAGGTGGATTTGGGGGTCTTGGGGTGTGGGTTAGTAGGCCTCAGACGAGAGCCGAAGGATGTAGCTTACCTGCAGCAATGACCGATTCAATGACATTCTCCCGAGTAGCCCGCGACTGGCGCCTCGAACGATGACTGACAGCTTTGGGTTGCTCCGTCACGATGGAGGCATAGAAGTTATCTTTTGTAGTGTCTATCGCCTTCTTCTCCCGGCCTGTCCTTCCCTGAGATGGCGGCCCGTTGTGAGGTTTGGTTCGGAAATTCACCAAAATATAAAAACCACGCACAAATGGGCCGGCGTCAACAGACTCGAGGATGTATGCGGCGAGCTCATCCTGGCTCAGTTCCTCAACGATCGATTGGGACCGCGGCTCCTGCGAAGACATGATCGCAGCGAGCAGGCTCTCGACTTGGTGAAGCCTGTGCTCCAGTGTTTGAATGTATCCTTTCGGAGGACCTCTGCGGAAACTCGGAGCTAAGGCGCATATAATCAGGCCCAGCAGTACCCCCTGAAACATGCTGCCATACTCACCAGTGTACGTGCATTCTGGATGCATGAACTGGGCCGTCAGATGCCAGGCCACATAACCCGCCCCAAACCGCAGGACTCACCAGCACCCATAGCTGCACAGGTCTTGCACGGCGCCCCGTCAGCGGGCGCGGGCTCGCACTTGCTCTTCGACTTCCTGCACCTGTCGCACGCTGCCCGCCCGCCGCGTGAGCCTTCCTCGCATCGTTAACCACAGCCCCCAAGCAGCGCACCTTTCGCGATCCGCTGGGTCTTACCCTGCGCCGACGCCGGCGGGGCGCCCTCATCGTCAGACCTATCCGCGCCGTTGGGCGGGGCGTCTGACGGGCGCGACGACGCCGGGGGCCCCTCTGGCGTCGGGCCCGAGGGCTCGGCCGCCCCGTTCGTGCTCGCCTTGGCCGCCGCTGGCATTTACGCGCCTCAAGTCGTGCCTATCCCTCGCACCAGCTCCCTCACAATCGCGGTCGCCCTCACTCACGCAAAACCCCGACTTCTCGGGAATAGCAGATCGCCCCGGGCGCGAGCTGAGATTCGATTCACCGCCGATCCACGTCGAAGGAAGGATTGGCGGCTGTGTGTGTATGTCCTCGTTGTTGAGCGTTGTGGGTCCGCGCTGCCGTCGGCGGCGCACCGGGCTGGCGGGTGTGCGCGGGAACGGGGAGGGGATGGGAGGGGGATTCTCGGTGGGTGGGTCAGAGTGGGCGCGGTCGCCGGGCTCGAGTTGGCGCGGCCGTCTGCAGGCGCCAGGGTGCGGCAATCGAGCTGTGCTGACTGATCGACGCGCTGTGCGCACGGTCCTGGGGACTCCTGGCGGGGAAGAGGAGGTGGAGAGGGGTCGAAAGGGGTGGAGGCCTCTGTCTGCGACCTTGGAAGATGGCGGATTAAGGAGAGCCGCCTCGGGGACCCGCTGTGGGTGCGGCCGCAAGGGGCTCGGGCTTGGGGGCGGGCAAGCTCGTGTCGCGGGTCTAGCCTGGAACTCTCGAAGCCAGCGACTAAAACGTTGAAATACAAGCAGTTGCTTAGTAGCGCTTTCCGGATCGTATGACTGGCCTATCTCAGTTAGGTGCTCCCTGCTCGCACGCCTGTCAGTGCTCCCAAGAACGACTCACCAGTCGCTGATTAGCTCGCTCCGGTCCATACTTTGACCTGCCGCTTCCCGTCGCGAGCGGTTGAGGCAAGAGCGTGGTACACGAGGTCACCAAACATCCTCAGAAGCCGAACAAATCCAGTGTTGTTCACAACCAAGTGCCGCTGGGCGCCAAAGCGCCGCGGAAGCTACTCCCGCGTCCTCGGTGTTTTTACTGGATTATTGTATTCGCTATCGTAAGCACTATACATACTGGGACACGACGAGCAGGGGCAAGCTTCCCGGGTGCAATTACCTCCAGTACTCCTGTATTGAAATCCAGAGAAAGAAGGGAGAGGATAACGACAATGACGAAAACGAAAGCGTCCGAGTCCATTTAGAAGTACAGCCCCACCCAAGCATTCGACTTCACCAACATCTTGTCCACTCCATCCCTGCTGCCGGCATACGGCAGCCCGCCGTCCTGTTTGAACGAGTTCTGGAGGCCCGTCGCGGTGAAGCTCTTCGCGTTCAGGTCGACCGGGCCGTTGAACGACGCGTCCTTGTACGTCAGGTACAGATCCCCACCCATCGCGACGACGTGCGTCGAGTCGATTGGGCGGTGCGTCTCGCCCGCGTGCCCGAGGAACGTCACGTCCGCGCGGCCCGCGCCCGTCGTCGTCGAGAGCTTCACGGGGTGCACCGCCGCGTCCGTCGTCGGCGCGGGCCGCACGCGCAGGTTGAGCACCGCGTCGCCGTCCTGCGTCATGAACGACGAGTCGCCCGAGAGCGTCGTGTCGCCGACGAGCCAGCCCTCAGTAATGCGCAGGTGCATCTTCGCCGCGTGCACGGCCTCGGTGAGGAGGAGCATGCTCTTCTTGTCGCGCCTGTACATGCTGACCGAGAGCGAGTTGAGGTTGAAGTTGGACTCGGGGTCGAACTTGACCTGCGACGTCGTGTGTGACTGCACGTGGAGCGTCTTCACTGAGGGGGGCAGGTACACCTTGACGTCGTAGCGCATGCACGCCGGGCCGCCGCGCTCGAGGCGCGGGGTGACAAGCTGGACGCGGCTGCTCTTCTGCGCGCTGTCGATCTCGTCCTTCGACGGCACGTCGAGGACGACCGACTCAAGGAGCGTCTCGTCGTTGGTGCGGAGCGTGAGCTCGTACTTGATGTCCGTCAGGCCCTCTTCGCCCTCGACAAGCGTGACTGTGCCCATCGCGCTGCCGCGGAAGTCCATCGAGTGGTCGCCACGACCCTGGTTCTGCCCGACGGCAACCGAGAAGTCGAACTGGCTGCCGTCGTAAATGTATGGTGCGTCCGCGCATCCCAGCGAGGTGCCGAACTCGGGCATGCCCTCCAGACCGGTCGGCTTGGGCTACAAAGCGCCGCACACGTCATCGGTCAGCTCCCGCTCTCTCCCGCACGCAAGCCACAATCAAGCGACGCACCGTGGTCGCCCATATCACCAGCTTGATCGCCTGCCACACGGCGAATATCAAGCAGACGATGCCGAATGCCTTCCAGAACAGGCCGCAGCTGCATCGTCACAAACGCCCGTCGCATGTTGCCGGACAGGGAAGGGAAGGGGAGGAAGAACGGACAATCCATCAGCATCACGGCCAAGCGCAGTCGGCGCGGGGGGCGGAGAGGGGAGAAACCGACATACCGCATTCCGCAGCACACGCAGCAATCCTTCCTCCGCTCGCGCTTCGGGCGCGCACCGAGCGACGTGTCAAGTAGCGACGCGCCGTCGAGCGCGTCCTCGTCCATGTTCGGCGCCGTCAGTGCGACAGGCCCATGGCTGTAGCCCTCCTCCTCCCCGGGCAGACTCGAGTCTACAGGACGGGCACCATGCGTGAGATCGCCGTTTCCCCGGGCAAAAGGCACATATCAAGGGGTATGATAACTCACAGTGATCATCGTACTTCTCCTTCAGCTTCAGCGCTACCATGGCCGCTCCAACCATCCCCCAGAATGTAAATGGACGCCTGACGCCCGACATGCTTGCTGAAAACCGAGACGAGAGAACGAGGGGTGGGCCGTGGGCGAAAGAGTGTGGGGGATAAGGGGAATGATGCAGCGGGGTGCTGGCGCCGTTATGTAGTGCTTATGTGCGCTGCCGGCGCGCCCTGTAAGCTGTCAGGTCCGGTGATGTGCGGCTTGGGAATGAAAGGGAAGGGGCGCCGGGGGGGGGCTTAATACAAAGGGAGGATGGTGTGTCGGGGCGGATTTGTTGTGATGACCGCGGGTTCGGGACGAGGCTTTTGAGCCCGAACGTGCCCAGGCACGGAAGGGCTGCGCGTTCGCGGTTGCCGCGGTGCCCGGACATCGCGCGAGCGACGGCTCAGCAACAGTTGATTGCTTCAAGATCTCCCAGGCGAAGTACCTGTGCAGTCGCCTGTATAAAGGAAAATGCGAGCCCGAAGGCGTCCGCGCAGCCAGAGTTTCCGAGAGGTGGCCATGGAGAGGTTGTGAGAGGAGCTGCGAGAGAGGCGCAAAAGTCTCTCACGCGGCTGTTAATCGCATGGTGGCTGTGATCAACTAGCCTCTGTTCCGTCCTTCTTGGGCGACAGGTCCGAATCCGTCGGTCACCGGACCTGGGAACAACGTCTCAAGTTATATTCAATCCATGATACCGAAGCGAGGAGGTTGGGACGACTCCGTGATTTTATGTGAAATCGAGTCGATACCTTGTCCACTGTTGACATGTGGATGATTAGCTACTGCACGACGCCGGCGCAGCACGGCATAGCTGGGAGGTTGTCAGTTTAGATGTAACGCATGGCGAGAAGAGCACGGGCCCGTGAAGCGGACGAAGGAGATGATGCGGATATGCCCTTATGAACGGACAAGCGGATGTTTGAACGAAGGAGACAGAAGGATAAACGCCGTTCCTTTCCTGGATCAGATCCAGGTACAAAATATCCGTGACGTCACCGTCTTACACTGTCCTCAAGCGGGACACTGACATGATCGAAGACCATGTTTGAGTTTTCATGCTATTTATTCGCGCTCGCTCGGGGGTCGAGTACTACACGGGGGGTTGGCAACGAGCGTATTAGCAATAATAAAAGAACAGGGATGGTGGACGTCTTGGAGGAAGCCGCTGCAGACAGTATAACATTAATGGGAGCCGTATCCGGAGTGAGAGTGATGAGCCAGAAGGAGCGTTCTAGGTACGTGGCAATAGGGATGATGAGCGGAGCAGGAGAGTGTATGCGGGCAGCGGAAAAGGAACCCAGGATAGTACACAGAGCAAAAGACATGCATCCACAGCAGATATCAGCGATCTACACAACGCCACAGAAGTCAGCACCAGGAGTCTGTTCAACGAGGGAGAGGAACTCACTAAGAGACCGAGAAATATACACAATCGCGTCACGGAACCGCTCCATTCCCATTCCCATTCATATGGTGCCTCTCCACGAGGCCAACCTGGAGGTAGGCCAGCACGGCCGGGATCGAGCTGTTCTGGCGACACACTATCTCCAAATCATGCCCGCTCCACAACCGCCCGTCTGGCCGCGACGGGGGCGAGCCGTTCGGTGCGTCGTCGTCGAGCTCAGATTCCCCAGCGCCTTGCTCACGGTAAAGCTGGCTCCGGGACTTGGACCGCACGTGCGACGCCGCCGCCGCCGCCGACATGTCGGGACGGCGACCGATGGTGCCGGACCGCCCGAGCGCACTCGAGACGCTGCCGCTCCTGCTTCGACTGCCGTTCAGGCGCGCGAGGGCCATGTCGATAGCGGAGGGGTAGGGCAGGCCGGAAGACGCGCTGCCTTCCTCGGAACTGATCAGGGTGTCTTGGAGAACCTTGAACGCGAGCGACTCGGACGCGCGGCTCGTGGACGGCCCGGCCGCGGGTGGGGTCGAGGCAATGTCGATCTGGCGCTTCAGCGACACCGTCCACTGGTGACGGATGAGGGGGTCGTCGACGCTGAACATGTACCGCCGCTTGAGGCCGGTGTGGTTGAGGAATGCCACTTGGAATGTGTTGCGCATGAACGAGCGCTCAACGACGACAGGGCTGCTGAGCGGCAGGCCGGAGTACGCAAGCGCGTTCGGACCCGACTTCCACATGATGATCGTCTTGTTGCCTAGCGCCTTGCCCGTGACACGGAACGAGACTTCGGACGACTTCGCAAAGTTGAGCAGCGGCGGGTCGAACTCCAGATCCTGCCCGTACAGCTGGATCGTTAGCTGTGGGTCGGGCTGCGGTATCCGGAGGATGACGGGCTCCGATTGCATGCGGTAAGTGAGGCGGGGAGGGAGGGGGCGCTTAACGTTGACGATGATGTCGGGTTGGCTCGCAATGCTTGACGGGTGGCGCGCCTGGAAGAGCTTTTCCTTGCGGATTGACGCGTAGATTTTGTCTAGGAGATCGTCCGGAACCAATCCGCGTGGGTCCCAGCGTCGGAAGGCCTCGATGAAGTCGCGCGGGATGACGTTTCGCTTCGGGTATCCGGTGATACCGGGCTCCTGAGCAATACCGCCATGCATGACGTCGTTGAGCTGGAGGACGGCGCGCGACATTCTGATCGCTAAGTCCTTGTCGTAGGTAACGATACCGGCGTTGGCCTCATACCACCGGCTCGCGAAAGAGTCCAAGAGGTACTCAGACGGATTCGCGTGCCCTGTCGAGGTCCTTGAGGGGATGTGGATAGCCTGCAGGAACACGCGGAGCGCCTTGTCGATGCGAAGGCCGGTAAGTCCGAAGTTGTCCACGAACGCTTTGAGCGCGACCTTTGAAGACCGACGCGCGAGGTAGTCCCCAAGGCGAGCCCTGTCTATGTCAACGGCGCGGAACAGCAGCTGTCCGACCGCAACGTCGTCCCGCGAGCCCGTCTTCCCGAGTAGCGTCGAGACCGCAAGGTCGGGGTCCCTCGAAAACTGCTGGACGAAGCTACGAATGAGGGGGTGCCGCATGGGATTGGAAGTCGCTAACGTCTTCGTCCGAGCGTCGTCGCGGTCGCCGCTGAATCGGAGTTCCTTGAGCTGCACGACGCTTTTGACGATATACTTCCTGTCTAGGGGACTGGGTCTCGTCCCATCAAGGAGGCCGTCGGAGTCCTGGAGAATGGGCTTCGCGATGATCAGAATGTCGTTGAATAGGAACAGGAACCTGTCCTTGACTGTATTCGCGTTCGCAACTTGAAGGACCGGGGAGGACAAGACGAGCTTCCTGGGAGGATCATCGAAGGCGGAGGGCCATATTGAGCTCTTGGAACCGCGTCCAAGAACCTCTTCAAGCCGTTCCATGATAATCACGCCCGCAGAGGGCCCACTTGGCACAGGATCAGGAGAGTGGTGCGACGACGACATCGTGGACGAAAGCGACTCCGAGGTCGAACGCGTGGGAAAATCATCCAAAGAAGATTGGGGGTCGGGCGTGGAGGAAGGGGGGTCAGGTGGAGACGGGAACACTGGGGAGGAGAAGTTTGACAGCACATATGCGGGGGACGCGGCTCCACTTCGCATGGGCAGGTTCATCTCCGTGTCCGCGCGCTGCGAGTCCGACGGCGAGTCCAAGACATGAGGCAACTCCTTGGGCGTGCCGCCCAACCTCTGAGCGCTGGTGACGTTGGTCGGCGTTCGTGACTTGTCACTATCCCAGCTTTGGGCAGTAAGTTCGCTCTCCTTCCGCTGTATGTAGAGGTCGGTGAAAGACGGCTTCTTCTCCATGCGGGAGCGTGAGTCCGATTGCTGGATTGGGAGTGCAGTAGGAGCCGCGGTGGGTGTGGTGGGCTGAGATCTGAACTTGCTCAGCCACTTGCGGACGCCATCACGATTCATGGGTAGCTTGCCGAGAGAGCCCGAGGTACTCGGAGAGATGACAAGAGGAGCGGGAGTGTTGAAGTACTCGGTATGGGAGGAGGATGACGGCGCTGAAGACAGGGGTTGGGAGAACTTGGGCAACAAGCGACTGTCGGATGCCTGGTGCGAGAGTTTGCGCTCCCGGCCTGTGTCGGCACCCCTTGTCGTTGCGGCGGAGGAGGTGGAAGTACTAGGGGCGATCTCGAGGGGGTAGGGGAAGGCGAGTGTTGGGGAGGTGACATCGGGGGAGGACGCAGAGGGAGGAATAAGTTGTTTGAGCGCGGGGAAAGGGAACAACTTCGAATCCTGGTACTTGAACAGGTCCGCGGAGAGCGGCGGGGGAATGGGAGAAGCGCCGCCAGGTGGGGCGGACTGGGGTGGCAAAGAGAGTGCAGATGCGGAGGCGGAGGTAGACTGCATGAGCGGAGGTTGCGCCTGCTGTGCCGCAAACACGCCCACTCCCGGGGACTCTCCCTTCTCATTCTTGCCGCTGTTGAGACTCACGCCACTCTCTCGGCTGACGGAAGAGTCCGTGTTGTACCGCCGTTCCCGCGCACTGATGCTGTTGGTCCGGGAGCGGCGGCCACCATTGGACCCGCTACGCGTGAAGGTATTCTTCATCTTCTCCCACGTACTGATGCTCTCGCCTGGCCTCTTCGGCGTCGATTCTGCCCGAACGTCGTCCAATTCGGGGTAGTCGGTCGCGGCGGAAGGAGATCGGGCCACGGATAGTCGCATGGGGTACATGGGCGAAGGTGGGATGCCGGACGAAGACGGCTCTGGAGGTTGCTCCTCGGGCGGCATGGACAGAGCAAGCGGGGAAGCAGGGGAAGCCGGGACATGCGAAGGCATCGTTTCCGGAGATGTCTCGACGTCGACGATGAGAGGCTTCGGCGCCGATGGTCGCTCTTCCTCAGGGACATACTCCTGCGAAGACCTGTGTCCAGCGGTATCCCCATACACCCCCTCGATGTCAACATCCTCTTCGGGCTCGGGTTCCCTCTGTTCTTCCTCATCTTCGTCGTCCTCATCCTCGTCGTCATCGTCATCCACCGGGACTATAGTCCATGAGTTCACCTGTAACGACATAAGGAACAAATCACTCACCGGGTTCTGCAACCCAGCTGATCTCGCTATCCCGCTCGAACGCGTTCGTCGACCCTAGTGCCAATCGACTCCTACTCCGTGGTTCCTGGTATCGCAAATCCTCCTCATCGGGCAAGGGAGGCTCTTGCTCCTTCAGCGGAGTCTGGAATGGGCTGGCTGGGAATATGTCCGCCCCTCTGAAGCTGGGGTTGTGTGACAAGAACATAGGCACTACAACGACACCAGCTGGCGTTGAGTCGGTGGAGGCATTTGAAGGGGCGTCTGAAGTGTGGGGAAGGCGGGGCCCGGTCGGCGCACGATAGTTGCGTGCGGGGGTCGTGGGTAGATTGGGTGGCCTTGGGGGCACAGCGCGCTCCGGGAGATCATCCTCGTCTTCGATAACTACTCCACGGTGACCCAGGGGCGTCTCGTAGTTGAAGGGAACGTTCCCGTTCGGGCCTAGACGTGAGGGTGCACGGCTCGAGTCTCCGTTCTGCGCGCGGCTATTCGCGGAGGGTGGCCGGGGAGGCTCAGGGGTATTGCGGAGGAAGGGAGGAAGCGGGGAAGGTGGCACGATAGGCGTAGTAGGCGTTGTGGCGGGGAGTTCCCGATCCTCACGATCGTCGACGACGGTTGATGCGCGTGAGGAGCTGCGGCGGTGCGAACGCCTGCGTCGTTTCTTCGTGGAGGTCGAAGGTGGTGGCGGCGCCTCTTCCCCACCACTCGTCTGTTCGCCATCTGTTTGGTTGTTGATGCGGTTTCCCAGTCGATGAAGCATCATCTGTCGTGCAGCTATCCGTTCCCCGCCAGCGACCGTGTTGTTCCTGGTGAGCTTCCCTGCGGGCGTGGGGGACTGCGAAGAAATGAAAGCAAGGTCGATGGGTTCTCCAGTGAGCTTGGACATGGCCATCGCACGCGCTGCACCTGCGCTGTTGGACCTGAAAAGACCCGCACCGACGCCCTTCTGGATGTCATCGAGTGAGGGGAGGGGGGTGGATGGTGTTGTACCGGGATAGAACAGAGGTGGCACAGCATGGACCGGTGACCGGAGAAGGCGCGACATTGGCAAACCGGGGATGTGGGAGGGTATTGGCGATAACAGGGGAGGGGAAGGAGGTGGATCTTCTCCTGGACCAGAGCCGGAGGCATAATACTCGTCCGCAGAGGATTCGTTCGCACCGGAGCCGACTTGTGGAGACTGCTTGACGAGAGCTTTGCCCTTGAGGTCCTTAGAGCCCCTTGACCTCGTCCGGGATCGCGAGCGACGTTTCTTAGGGGTCTTGACGGTGTCTTCTACGACGACCGCAGCGCTCGTCTCTCCCTCTCTATCCTCACCGTCGCCGTCATCATTCGGCGTCTCCCCTGTCTCCGCCTTCTCCCCCACCGTCCCAGCTTGCGACGGGGTCGAGGTCTCACCCAGGCTTCCGCTCAACGCCTCGCCCGAGCCTCCATCCATCCCGTTGCTGCTCGCACTTCCGGCGTCCCGCTCTTCGCTGTCGTTACGGTCGTCGCCTTGCGACCGCTCTCCTTCGCTGTACCCTTCGACGTGCATGGGCGGACGGCGGCCATCCTTCATGCGCGGTAGGGATGCAGCGCGCTTGAGCTTTGCAATGGCTGTCGCCCGTGCCTCGGCGGCGGTTGGAGGTGAATCCATGCTGGTGGATGCTCAGGTGCGGAAGGCGGTTCGAATGCACCTCGGAGTCTGTTCGAATGCAGTGTTACGGCGTGCGTGGCAGAAGGGGGATCGTCACCGGACCTTGGGATGTTCAGCTACCACAGCAGCTATCGTGTGTCATAAGTACAGTGTCGCATGTATGCGCACAATGGGAGGCTTACCTGGCAAGACATATAGGCGGTTGGGGGGAGGGGGGTCTGGGGAAGGTGGTGGAGAAAGAGAGAGTACGTGATGAGCGTCCAAAAGTGGCAGGCGTAATATTGGTCGTGATTCTTCCGCTCAAGCGCCCATTTTGCCTCGTGGAAAGTTGAAACCTTGTCCGTAGCCGGGTTGACGTTGTGCGTCCATGTTCTCCTCGCTCGAACGCCCTTGACGACATCCAAACCTTTTTCTAAACTGTGTTTCAGGATGGTGCAATAAGGGCGCCCCTCGAGAGTGTCGCCAGGTTCCTTGTTCGTCTATTAGGGGGGAAATAAGCCCGCAACCCGCGCAGGGATCGCCATGACGGTGAGTTCGCCCTTCTCTCTTCATCTTTGTTACTGCACGTCTTTGTTAGTCTTCTCCGTTGACTCACAAACGACTAGACTACTACGGCCGGCATCGGACTGTTTTGCCGTTTTCCGGAATGAAACCTTCCATCGGAGACTTCTTTCCCCTTGGGTCAAAGTTAGGGTCCCTTCGGTGTTATCACTCCTACCATCCGAAAGTCCATTAGGATCTCCACTCAAGGATCGTCATACTCAGTGGCCTATCGACCCCCCATTTTGAGGTCAGCAACTTCTAGTCCAGCCGCGACCCGTCGCCAGGTCTTCCGCCTACGACCCCCTAAAATCAACGATCCTCCCTCTCATGTCCGTGGCGCCTCATGCTACTGACACCGAGGACGTGTATCGTGCTCTTATCTTCCGACAGGTGCGTGCCTACCTCCTCCATGAAATCGATGGGAGGTCCCCGTCCACACGGTGTATGACAATACAAACATGGTAGTATTACGCGGCCTCCTGGCACCTCATTTGCTGGAGAGAGATTCAAAGTGGGTCATACGACTCCGGTGTCTACTAACACGAGGCGCGGATGACGAGAAGAAGCTTCAGAATGGTGGCATTCCAGGACATGGCGCTCATTTAGTGTAATACAAGCTTCAAACATGTAAATGCGTTCTATCTGGATTGTGATCATGAATGCAGCACCGAACTGATACGTTTCGGACGGAAGGCGGAAGGCGTCTGAGTGTGCGCGGTATGTGGACTCTTGAAAGGCAGCAATTAAGTTAACAACATGGGCGCCCGCGTCAATAGTCTATCAGCAGGCGTGCGGTGAGGCTGAGGATATACTCAATAACAATGGGACTACCATTCTCCAGAGTGAGCGACGATCTCAGCAGCGCCCCGATGCTCTTGGGGTAGACATCTATATACGCTGAGCTCCTCGGTCCTTTTTAACATCAATTCATAAAAGAACTCTTCGGTCCGACCGTCGTCTTGTTCAAACATATACGCTCGCAGTGCTTAGGTGGATTGACACGAGACTTCAAAACCATAAGCGAAGGTGCAGTGACGTCATAGCTGATGTGCGTGGTGTCAGTAGTGGATGCAAAGTTGAATATATCCGTGAATTCACAGGGCGAAGTCCCTGAGTATTGAGGTCAAACAAGCAGCGCGAAGACGAGCGAGGAAATATCATGAATGATTAATGTACGTGTATAGGAGTGGTGGAGTAAAGGATAACGACATAGGTCGCGATGATACTTTTGGTCTAGTGGGATACAGGAGCCGCAGCCTTCCGAGGCTTGTCCTTCTTCTCCGTAGACGGGACAGGTATGTCGGATTGTTCATGAACGGCAGCAGGTTGCTGCTCTGGTGGAGGCGCTGCGTCGTCCGGGACTGGTGAGGCGTCGGGGGTGAAGTCTTCATCGTCGTCGTCGTTCATGATGTCTACACACGTCATACTCAGTATCTATCCACCATACACCAAATGACCGAGCATAACAGTAACTCACCGTCACCGTACACGTCCGGATGCTCCCGGAAGCACTCTTGCATGGCCTTGAACTTCTCCACGCAGTCGATGCCCTTCGGCTCCGCTTCAGAGAAGACGAAGCACGAAAATGCTTCACGGAACTGCATCCCGCACGGGCCATGTGCCATACCACCAAGGCAAGGGCAGTCCCAGTTGATCTCGCCAGTCTCCGGGTTAAACGCTCCGCCACCCCCGCCCGAGCTCTCCCCTGCCTCTCCTTCCTCAGGTGCGGCCTTGGGTTCACCGGCCGGTGCTTCTGAAGGTACGGGTGCGTCTTCTAATATTGAAGGCTCGGTTGGCGTAACAGTGATGGGGGCATCCTCTGAAGGAGTTGAAGCCTTTGGTATTGACGAAGCCCGCTTCGGAGCTGGGGGAATACAGGGTTGGTCAAACGTTGTCCAACGCAAGGCATGCATTACTGCGTATACTCACGAGATGAAGAAGAGTCCAACGCTATCCTCTCCCTATACCACGCGCTCCAGACAAAGTATGAAGTTGCCACGGCAGAGGCACCAAGGACAGCGCGAAGACGTGCCGGGCGTGTTGAGGACGAGGCGGCGCGCGATGACGTGTGCAAAGAGCGCCTCAACGACGCGTTCGCAAGAGTCCTGAACATCGTGGTAGAGGGAGAAGGAGCGACCGGACGTGCTTTATGCACTGAGCTAGCAAGACCGAAGAGGGCCGGGGAAGTGGAGAACAATAAGTAAGCACGAGAGGAGGGGTGAACAGGCGCCCACCACAAATTCGCTGACGCAGACCAATCCCGGCTCGGCAGATTACGAAGGGCACAGTCGGGCGTGGGAAGCCGACGCGGCCTCGAATAGGAAATGCGTCGGGACCCTCGGTGAACAGCGCGAGCGAACAGCTTCACGCTCATACAGCCACTTTCGACACATTTCGGGTGCTCACACTGACACAGCAAAAAGCTGGACGCTTCGTTCCCAAAGTTGTCAGAATCGGCGGGTTGTTCGGCGGCGTCCTTTCAGTCACCGCACAAGTCAGCATCGACTCTTGAAATGGCAGCGCTGGCATCCAAGCTACATTTAGAAAAGCGGACGAGGAATCAAGTCGGGGGGCTGCTAGAGGATTGCGTTTTCAAGGTGAGACGTAGTATCGGGCTCTAGGCCATTGCACCGAAACATGGACAGTTTTCATTTTCTATATAGTAGCAGTGCCGAGTCAATGTAGCGCGCCCACATGGCCCTCACTGGCCTGAACCTTGGTTCTTGTCCCACCACCCGTCCCGAAAAAAGTCGCTACTTCGGGGAGTACCCTTCAAAAAAAAAATAAGGGGCACTCCGTGGCGCTCATAGCCTGTGCACATCAAACCGCCCTTGGTCAGTACCCTAGTATACACTGCAATACTTGGAAAACCCACCCATCTGAACCCGTGTGGTCGCGATTCTATTAGGGTGCTTCCACGCCGTGACAATCGGGGTCTCGGGTAGCGCTCTGGGGAAACATAGGAAGCAATTCTTTGGAGCATGGCCATGACCCGATCATGGTTCTGGGTGTCGGTGACGCGTTTGCTGATGGTTTCTTTTATCTATAATCATGCAAAGTAATTCGCCACGAATGATTCAGAGTTGTGCTCAAAGCCTGGGGATGCCTCATGATTGGTGATTTACCTGAAAGACAACGATTGCGTGGGAAAGAGCTTGACGGGCATCCGTAATCAATTTTGAATGGTCGTCCTTTCCAGTGAGGCGATGAATGAAGCGTGCATTCGTGATATGGCGCATTCTCTCGCGGATGCCGAGTAGCTGCCTGTGAGTTGAAACAATACTCTATGTTACCGCGACACAGTATACATTAGAAGGAAACACCCACTGATGAAGATCCATTACTGCGTTAATGAACAACTCGTCCCTAGCGTCATCCGGGACGATCACGATGGCCTTCTCAACGGCTTCCAAAATACCCTTTGTCATCCACAGAAGTTCTGAAGCCTCTTTGCCATTGGCTTTGACGTCCTGTTGGAAATCATGGTTAACAATGGGAGAGGCTTGCTCGTCTAAGCTAAATATTCGCTCACTTCTGCATATTTAATGATCATCAGCCCCGCTTCAATCACGGCCTGGATAGGGCCTGCAGCGGGACAAGCTGACGCGAGCTTGGAAAGGATCTCCGATATAATCTTGACTACTCCGAGGACAGGACGGGTGACGCTTGGTTTGACATGGCTGACGGTGCCGTGAGGCGCGACACCGAGAATGACATGTTTCGCTCCGACTTCGCCAGAGTTGGATATATACTTGGGAGCAGGGAGAAAGGAGCTGGGTCCGACATTGGTCCCAGAACGGATGCGACGAGACGAAAGGCGGCGCCAGATTGTCATTGTGTGCGTTGTTCAATGACGGTGTGGTGGAGAATGAGCTCGAGGGTGCGTGTGAGGGTTGTTGGTGTGTGTGGAGGATTGCTGGTGTGTGCGAGGGCTGCGAGAAGCACTGATTATGGGACTTTGGGTAGGGCGGTGCTCCTAGGAATCTAACGATTACGCACCCTCCTCCTTCTCCAGGAACGAATGCACCGAGTAGGCATGCGGCATGAGAGACGCCCTAGTATGCCTTCTGAGAAGGCGAGCCCCGGCTGGGCGGAGTAGCTTAATAGACATGCCCTCTCAGGGCGTGCGCGCCGGCCGATGTCTGTTCAATTTATGTCGCTGAGCCTACCATGCCGTGAGGCGGGCTGAATCGCCATGCACGTTCAGTGGTGAAAGTATTCTGTTACGACTGTGAGCTCGCTATCTGCATCGTCTGGAAGTATATAACAGCGATAACGGTCAGAAATACCCATCCACCTTCTTTTGATCGCACATCGCCTCCTGAGGACACAGGGACCGCAAGTTGGATCAAATCCATTCCCCGCCTCGCCACTTTCCCCACACCCTGGCTATTAGTCTGAAGCGGTAAGCGTCGTATTGAGCGCCCACTCTCTTTTATAGCACAGGGGCGTAAATTACACTTACTGACATCTTCAGGTGCTATCAATACGTCGCTGCGTGCATAAACTTTTCGCTTTCTGGAGAGCCTTGCACGACCACTCTATTCCCAACGCCGGTGGGCACGCATCCTTCTCCAAAGGCTTCCTCCAACGCCACCTTGGCCGCAAAGCCGGAGCAGTGCATGGGGAGAATGTATGTCGGAGACGGCCTCAGTTGGCGGGAGAGGAAATCGACGGTAGGCGGAATGCGCTCCACGAGCTCCGTTCCCGCAAGGTGTAGCCCACCGACGATCTGACCTACAAGTCAAATACCAGCGCTCCAAGTGTGGCATGCAGCGTGCTCACCATGTACACTGGGCGGGAGAATGTGTCGACCGCGTCCTTGACGACGTTCACTATCCCTGCGTGAGAACACCTGCGGAGAGCGTGGGCGAGCAGAGCGGAACGGACGCAGTAACCACCTACGCCGAGAAGATGACGAGCCCCTTGCCAACAACGTCCACAGCGGCGTACCGCTCGTCCATGATGTCCTGCAACACTCCTATCAGCGCGCGCCCACCGTCACTAGCATGCACTCACCACCTCCTTCACCCACCCCGCCGCGCCCTCCTGCTCCCCCTCCTCGCGCCAGCGCACCCCGCCCGGGAGGCCTCCCTCGAAATGCGTGACGCGCGGGATCGCGCCGCTCACCCACACCGCGCCCGCCGCGACCGCATGTCCCTCCGCATGCGCCTCGACCGCCGCGCCGCTCACCGCGATCTCCGCGGGCGTCGGGTCCGCGGGCAGCCGCGCGATCACGCGCCCGCCCTGGCTCACCGGCGCGATCCCGCGCGCGTACGGCCGGTCCGGGTGCACGTCCACGACGCACGGCGCGTCAGGGGGGGTGGCCACGCCGACGGAAGGCGCTGAGGAGGCGGCGGAGCGGCGGTGGCGGAGGAACGCGAGGAGCCCCCCGGTGTGGTCTGAGTGCCAGTGGGAGAGGACGACGCGCGAGATGCGCGTGGCGGGGACCTTGAGCGCCGCGATGTTCCGGAGGATCGAGCGCGAGTCGGGCCCGGTGTCGAAGAGGGTGAGCTGGGGCTCGGAGCCCGCGACCTCGGTTTCCTGCGGGCGGCGAGAGGCAGCGGCGGTCAGTCCCGCTTCTGAGGCAGAAGAGACAGGAGGAAGCGTACGATAAGTGCGGAGAACCCGTGTGCACCTACAAGGGAATAAGAGATCGTGGGGAAAGTTGCAGAAAGGCTAACTTGGACGAACCGCAACAGAAGTCTTCGAAGTCGAGCACGGGCACGCCTGTGTGCGGGTCCTTGGGGACATCGGGGTCCATCAAGTGCAACGGGACCTCCTGGATGAACCCAGGCGGGAACTTTGTCATCCTAACAAACACACATTACGAGCTGATTAGCGGCACATTGGGTGCTTCGAACAGGCTTTCGCGGTGACGGATACAAGGACAGACCATTCGATGCTGTTGTCGACCAGGAAGGTGATCGTCAGCTTGTCGACGGCCTTGATCTTGGACGCGGCCATTTCTGACGGGAAATTTAGATACGAGAATTCACGGTGGGTGTGGATACGAAGGGTTCCCCCACGACTCACAGTCACCGCTCTACCGACATGCCTTAAATAGGGGCGCCAACACATGATTAGGAATGCCATTTGGTGAAATTGCCTCATACGTGCTCAAGAGCGACGCTGCGATGACGACGCACTAACAAATGCCGCGTCCACTGTCCAGGCTCTCCATTATTCACTAGACAGATCGCAGCCCATAGGCGCAGCGTTCCCTGCTTAATAAATCGCACACACATCAGCCACGTCCGGGAATAGCGGAGACCCCGCGAGCGAGTGAAAAAATCCTCCTACGGAAGGCGAAAGGCCCCATTCCGACGTACACCGCGTCCTGTCTATACAGCAGACTACAGAGGAAGAGATTAAACGGAACGGACGCGGGCGATCCTGCAAGGGCACGAAATAGTGATGTGTTGCAACCTGGACACGACAGCAGACAGAAAGGGAGAAACCGGGAGAACGAAAAGCGAGAGTCTAGTACGGCGGGGGCGAGGACGGAGACGGGGGCGCTGTCCGATGCAAGAGACCGCAAATGGCGAAAAGCACTGGCAGCTAGGACAGGGAGGGTGAGGCGGAGGAGGAGGAGGAGGACAGGGAGAAAGCGAAGTCTCGTAGAATACACCGGCGCCCTAGGCCGGCCTATGGTACAACCTACTGTCCGTGGTGCCAGGAAACATATGCCATTGGGCCGCGTCCAACTACACTCTGTACAGCTAGACACTGCATCTTCCCGCTGTCGCACCAAAGCACATTCCAGCAACGTGATAAGAATACTAGCGAGTAGCGATAGCAAGTTTAGGCGGCTTGCCTGTTGAATCGTGTTGTTAGCGGAACGAACGGAAGAGGATGTCAAGACGACGACTTACGCCATACCACCATAGCCCATAGCAGCCCCTGATTCCGCGAGCTTGCGCTGCCTGAACGCCTGTTCCAACGTCAGCCTGCAATCCGCGGAGCACAACGGTGACCCTACTCACCCTGCGGTACTTGGTACGCTCGTAGGTGACGAGACCGACGACAATGAGGGCAATGACGGAGATACCAGCGAATACTCCCAGACCAATCGGGAGGACGGAGAGCTTGGTACCCGGGAGCTGGAACTTGGCCGCCGCACTGGTTTCGGCGGTATCTGCGGCGGAGGTCGCGCTTGTCGCAGCGTCGCCGACGGCAGTGCCGGATGCGAGGCTCTCGGTGCTGACAACAGAGAGCGGGACAGACGTGAAGCCCTAGAATTTCGGTCGCATGAGCCATTGAGTCAGGATGGGGATGCGTTGGTGAGAAGACTCACTCCAGCCGTCACAGCGGCTGCTCCGGTAGAAGTCGCAGCGGCCGCTGATGTTGTGGCCGCGCTGGATGCCGCGCTAGACGCGGCAGAAGAGTCGGTGGCCGTGGCCGTGGCCGCCGTGGACAGCGCCGATCCGGGGACAAGGGAGACGCTCTGATGTGCTTATTTTGAGAAACGGGGTCCTTGAGCCGAAAATATGCGTCACTTACGTCCGTGGCAATGACCCCTCCTCCCGTCGCAGAGGCCGAGGCCGCACTATCCGTAGCAGATGCTGTGGTGAGACCTCATCAGCTCGCGTGCCTTATTTTACTCGATGCCTGGATACGCACCAGACGACGAGTCCGTGGAGGAGGCCGCCGCTGCATCCGTTGAGCTCGACGCCGAGGAGTCGGTGGAGCTCGAGGATGACGAGTCCGTCGAGCTCGAGGCAGCCGCAGAGTCCGTAGAGCTCGAGGACGACGAGTCCGTGGAGGATGAGCTGTCCGCGGAGCTGGTCGAAGAAGCGGACGCCGAGTCCGTGGACGAGGAGGAGCTTGACGAGTCGGTCGTGGAAGAGCCCGACGAGTTATTGTTCACCATCTGGATCGTGCACGTCTTGGTCTCAAGCACCTGGGGGTCGCCGTTGGCACCAGTGATCGGGTCAAGCGTGATCGTGCAGAGCTGGAGCATGGGACCGGCAGCACTGCACGGGGAGAAGGATATCGGGGGCAAGGGTCAACGGGGGAGGGTTGCAGGTGCTCAAATCCAAGCGGTAAGTACTCACGTCTGAAGGATGGTCGTGGTCTGCACGGTCGTCGACTGCGACAAGTTATCTCCATCTCTGGCGAGGCGCAAGCCCGTGTGCACCGTGCGCTTGTCGACGGCCGCGGCTGGGGCTCCATGAACGGAGCCTGCGAACAGCAGGAAAATGTGGAGGAGGGCGACAGTGGCCGCGTTTGAGTACCCAAGCATCTTGACGACCGAGACGGGTGGGTGGCAGGCGAGGTAGCTTTAGCTCGTGTGGAGAGAGAGAAACAGAGGCGAATTATGCGGAAGCCGGCTCCCTTGAGGCTCGACAGCACGTACAACGGCGACGAAGGTGGAATGAAAGGAACGGAATGGCCCCCAGGGCGACGAGAAGGAGCAGGCCGGGGAGGATGGCGGGGGGGAAGAGAGTGTGAGGCAGGACGGCGGGCGGTCCTTTGGCCTAATCCTGTCCCTTGAAAGCCAGGGCCAGACGCCTTTGATTGTTGCCACAGCCATCAGGCCACTTGGAACTCCGATAAGCAAGCGACGGACGGCGCGCAAACGGCGGCAAAGGCGGGCAAGCGGAGTGCAAAGCTGCATCAACCCGACCACACCCCGCGCGGCGGCGCCCAAAGGCACGCAGCACGACCCGAAGCGGCAACGATCAACCATTGGGACCCCTCGCGTTGGCAACGCGCTTTCCAGACTCCCGGGCCCTCTCCCCCGATCATCGACCAACGCCACAACGCTGGCCTGGCCCAGCCCAGGTATCCAGGCCACACCCACTCCGCTCCCCCTCCGCCGCCCGCGCCCCTTCACCCCGACTGCGCACCCGCTCCAGAGAACGCGTTCATTCACCTGCAACCGGGCCGTCCCGCCTCCGCGCACGCAACGCCGCAACGGGGAGGCCCTATATTGCGCCCTACAGGCCTACTGCCGCCGCTACCAGACACGACCGTCGCTCCGCAGCACCGCCCGCGCGCCCTTGTCGACATCAGTTCCACCACGATCATCTCATTCCGCCCTCCACCGCTTTGTAGATCTTGCCGTCTCTCACGCGCTGCCGCCGACGCAGCTCGAACAGCAGCCCGATGACGCGCGAGACAGCCTGCGTCCCGTAGTGCTCGAACGCGAGTGACCCGCCGACGTTGACCGCGACCGCGAGCAGCAGCGTCGCCCGTGCCGCGACAGGCAGCGACAGGAGCTCCAGCAGCGCTGCCACGGGCGCCGGCGGGTCGAGCAGCACGAGCAGGTTGAACAGGCACAGACAGACCATCGACACCATGAACCAGCCTGGCAAACATCATGTCAGCGCGCTGTAGGCAGGAAGGCAGACGGACGGCAGACGGGCGCGCGGGGGCCCGCCGCCGCGGGGCGAGATAATTACCGTTGGTCCACATCTGCTTCCTGAACGGAGGCCCGATGCTGAATACCGCTGCGACCAAAATATACTGGAAACATGACACCAAAAATAGCGCAGAGTTCTCGTAGTTGGTCGCCTCGAGCTTGTCGTCGTCTGCATTCGGGTCCTTCGGCACCGGCGCAGTGTACCTGGACATTCAAACACCGCTTTCAGTAGGCGTCCGGCCAATCTTGGCGCGCTATCTTACCATTCTTGCGATCGCACCCAAAAGAACGCCCAGAACTGGATCGCCGACGTGATGACGATCTGGCCGACGAGGCTCGCGAGCACCTTCTTCGACACCAAGCTTGCCGTCGGGCGCTTCGGGTGGATGCGGGGGAAGGGCAGCGTCCGTCCCACTGCAAAAATTCGTCAATGCAAATACACCCGGTGACAGGCGGTGAACATACTGGTGACTGCGATCGGAATTATGATGAAAAGGTCGATGTACAAGAACTGTGATTTGCGTTGATGCATGATGAGACCTGACATGAACAGCATGGTTGCAGACACGCTTACCTGGAAGTCCCCCAAGGAAGACGCGAACGAGTACAGTAGCGTGATAGTGGTGAACTGGATGAGCGAGTACAGTGCCCTGCGTCACATCAGTCCACTGCTTCTACCTGGCACACAGGTGGAGCACTCACATGTACTTGAAACAGCTGAAGCTCGTGACGAGCGCTGCGCGCCCTTCTTTGATGACCTCGATAACACAGCTGATGTCCGGCGTGTGGCTCGTAAACGGTGCCGCCACCGACGCCTCCGCCTCAGACAGCGACAAGCCAACGTCGGCCGCCTTCAGAGCAGCACAGTCGTTCGCGCCGTCACCACACATGAGAACAGTGTATCCGAGGGTCTGAAGGCGTTCCACGACCTCGTTCTTCTCGTCGGGCGACATGCGGGCATAGATTTGCGTTTTGACAAGCATCTGAGACAAATTGCTGAGTACGCAGTCCGCCCAGAAGCTGTGATGGGACTGACCCGCTGCATCGTCTCGAGGGGCGCGTGGTTGATGATCCAACGGAAAACGTCACCGGTGACAGCAAGGGTGTAGTCTTGGCTTTCCAATTCTTCAGAGTCGACGAGACGGTTCGCAGGCGGTGGAAGGGGCTTCAGGCTGTAGTCGTCAAGTTTCCATGTGGGCTCGTCCATGCTGGACCACTCCAACTTTGACAACGGAGACGACGCGTTGCCTGTGCCAAGGTGTAAGGACGGCGTGCAAGCGACAATGACAATTGACCTACCTCTGATGAATACAGGGGAGAAGACTTGGGCGGCGGGGTTGATGAGTCCACATTCGCGGGCAACGCTCACGGCAGTAAGCGGGTTATCACCGGTGATCATCCTGCATGCGAAGTGGGCGGCACGGAGAGTCTGGATAGCAGGGGTCGTCCCCGGCTTCAGCTTGTTTTCGAAGATCACCAGACCTAGGAAGGTAAGCCCTGATTCCGCTTGTTCTCTACGCCGCGGTTGAGATAAGTGCAAATATGACTCCAAACATGATTAGACAGACCTCTTGAGTTTTTGAGCCTTTAACCATGATAGACCTTCAATGCTCTTGCCGGCCATGGCGATGACTCGGTATCCGCGTTTTGTGTAGTACGAAAGGAGATCATCATAGTCCTGGGGGACTATACAGCACACGGATATTAGTTCGGGAAGGCGTCGCAGCAATCGTAGCAGGCAGCTCACATGTGCTCTTGTCACAGATCTCTGCCATGACTTCAGGCGCACCCTTGACGTATACTTCCATGCTCGTGCTCTTGAGCCGCTTCACGACGACGCTCATCCTACGAAGGGCCGACACGAACTCGAACGTCCGAATAACACCAAGTTCCAGGAAATGCGCGTGCTACCCAAACAGCATGTCAGCGTCCCTCTGCCAAGGAGCAACCGCTTAACTCACCCTGCCCGCGCCTCTTAGGGCATCCTCGATCCTAAACTGCGCGCTCCCCGGTGGCCGCACGACCGTTTGCACGAGCGCGGCGGGCCGATCCCCGCCCGTCTTCTTCTTGACAACGCCGGCGCCGGCGACCGCGCCCTCCTCGAGCGTCCACTTCGTAAACTCGAACATCTTCACGTCAAGCGGGTCGCCGATAGTCACCCCCTCGACCATCTTGAGCGAGTGGCACGTCGCGAGGGCGTGCAGGAAGTTCGCCTTCTCGCGCGGCGCAGGCAGGTCGTGGATGTCCTCGAGGAGCTCCCCGAACCGGTCCGCGTGGCGCTCGGGCGCGCGCACGCCGAGGATGTCGAGGCCGTCTTCGGTGAGCGTGCCCGTCTTGTCGAAGCAGCAGACGTTGATCTGCCCCGCGACGTTCACGCGGCTGGGCGAGATGCAGAAGATGCCGAGCTTGCGGAGGCGGCTGATCGCGAAGCTTGTGCCGATGGAGAGGGTGGCGGGTAGTGCCGGGGGAACGACGACGGTGATGAGGTCGAGGGCACGGATAAGGATGGTGTGCCAGCGGACCTGATCGCAGCGTCAACAAACATGTTCGAGGAATGGAGAGCAGAACTTACACCCAATCTCACGAACTGCACGGCACTTGCGCAGAAACCAAGACCTGCGACAGCGGCCAGCACACCAATGAACCTCATAGAATCCCGGTAGAACTTGAAGCCGGTAGGTTTGGGGAACAGCATTGACCGAACAAGGGCCCCCTTAGTGGTGTAGAAGCCTGCAAAGTTATTAGTGAGTGATCCCCCTTACCCTTAAAGTAGCTCACCTGTGCGTACAACCAGTCCCAGAGCTGGAGCACTAGGGCGACCATCGGGAGCGAGCCCTCCGCGTATGCGAACGACGCGGGTCCCCGAGTATAGGAAGCTCTTTGCCATGTCCCCAACAACATCTATACTATCTTTCCAGCGACCGAGGTCTTCGTTCTTGATCGGAATCTTACTGACGGGTACACTCTCGCCAGTGAGCATGCTTTCGTTAACGATAGCATCGCCGGAGAGGAGGAACATGTCCGCGGGGAGTGTGGCTAGTGGCGGTTCGAGGAGGTTTACAATGTCCCCCGTCACAAGTTCTGACGAGTCGCATTCAGCCCCTATCGTATAGTTTTCAGTATGGCCGACCACAAGCCAGAGTAGATACACGTACAAGATCCGTCCCGGTACACGCCGACTTTGCATATAAACTTCGACATCTCTCGCATGCGGGCAATAGTCTAGAGCCGAATATGTGAGCCGGCGCAAAGGAGCCCGACAAGCAAACACACCTGTTTAGTCTCTATCAAAGTCGTCACGATGCTGATTGCTGAGATGAGGGCAATACAGAAGGCATAGTAGTAGTAATCGTCTAGCGACCATAGGATGATGCTGGCAATCTGGAAGACGTAGAATGGATGTATGATCTGCAACGAGTGAATGTCAACCCGAGCCACTTCGGGGAGCACGTTTGGAGGTACCTCATCAATAAGAAGAGTCGCAGTAGATTTGCCTTCTATGTCTATCAGGTTGAGACCGAATAGCGTAGATCGTTGACTCTGCACAGTCTTCGGAACACCGTTATGTACACTAGCAATGTTTTGCCACGATGTATCTCTCCAGTCACTAGGGAGGACAAAGCTAGTCAATCCGTGAACTGTGATGACTAGACAGGGCGCCATGCTCACCGTATCATGCTAAAAAGTCCCGTCCTTGGGTCCAATGCGAACCTATTATACCGATAATCGACGTAGATGAGAGTGCCGATAGCGAGACTTGGGCGGTATTTGGGGAGCAATTGAGATGGGTCTACTGGAGCCGAAAATGCTGTGGAAAGAGAATACGGATAGTCGATGTGTCCGACCGGGAATAGAGCAATGTCCCTGTATGCTGTCTTCACATCCATAAGCACGTCGAGGCTCTCGTAGATGAATAAATGGGGAACGCACCTCAACTACGACAAAACCATGCTTCATGTCGATGAAAGCGCGTTCGCGGGTGACCCAGCGGAGCCACAGGCGAGGGAACCAGCGGCCAAGGAGAGCAAGCACACCGAATGTGCACACGCAGCATATCCGCCACAACCATTCCTTCCAGGGGACTGGCTCATAGCCTATCATGCGAATGTGCGCGTCTTCATCCGCAATATACAGCGTTTGTCGGCTTGGTGGACCGGACGGTGGGGGCGGAAGCGGGTCCAGCTCTCCCATCTCTATTCTGGCCTCCGAGCCAAACACCGGGTCTCCCGCCAGTAGTGGAAGTGTTGCTCCAGGAGATGGTGGGTACGACCCGAACTCCATATCGCTCCCCGAAGGCGCGAGGCTCGCGATGTCCGCCTCCTCCCCTTCCGACTCGTCCTCCTCGTTTGACGAGTAGCCCCACCGCTCGTCGCCACTCTCGTCCGACGCGTCGTCCACGGCGTAGTCCGAGCTGGCGTCGGACCTCCGGCTGCTATGTCGGCGCAGCAGCCGTGAGCGCGACGCACGGCTCGACATCGACGGGCGGCGGCTGTGGGCGGGCGACTCTGTCGGAGCGGCCGCCCCGCGCCCGAAGATGCTTGCGAGGTTCTCGAAGACATTGCTTCGCGCCGCGGGTGGGGAGGGGGACTTGCGACGTCGCCGTCCGCGATAACTGCGGGCGCGGTCCTCACCTTCGTCTTCCGATTGCTCGTGTTCGGACCCGCCATTGCTAGTAGTGTCCGCGTCGAGATTTCCATCACCGCTCATCCGCCTACTGCTTGAAAGGTCTCCCCGGCTGATGCTATCCTCGCTCCTTCGGCGACTCCTAGACCCTCGGGAGAACCCGCTGCTTCGTCGGCCGTGGTCCCTAAGAGTCATACGAGAGACACTGCTGGGGTTGACGGAGTGGCCAGGACCGTCGAACATGTTATCGCCATCTTCTCCATAGCGCGAGTCGCGTCGTGTGCGGTTGGAGTTCGCTATAGCCTGTTGGATGTCGAGTGGGGAGGCGCCTTCAGTATAGTCATGAACCCCGCTTGAGGAGGAGGCCTCCGCCATAGTTATACAATGCCAGTCGTGTAGCTTTGACAAGACCGATCCTCTCCTAGGCTAGTGTCGCCGAAGTCTGAGATATCAGAGAGCGGCAGTCATGGGTTAAGCGGAAGGCGAGCTGGTCGTCTGAGAGGAAGTTGAGCGCAATTAATTAACGCAGGGCCTAGGCACCGTGACGTCAAGCGCCCATGATCGCGAGGTACTGTAGGAACGGCCTCGCGGTTGAGTCTCACCACCTCCACAACAGAAAGGCTGGAGCGTATTGATGTTTTCCTCAAGAAGCACGCAGGTATAGCTCCATCAAATAGTGGTATTAGCAGTCCGCAACTACTAGTATACAAAAGTCCATGTCAAGGGAGTCTCCAGCATCAACCCAGATACTTCCAGATCAGGAAGAAACAAATGAACGTGACAACGGCACCAGCGAAGAAGATATACATGTCTTGGGTGCTTCATGGGGCCGCGGAGTAGAGGTAATCAGCATGAAGCCAGATAGAACAGGATGCGGAAACATACCTTCTCTTCTCAATCCACCCAATAACATCCCTGCTAAGACCCAGTGTGTTCGCCGCGTCAAGCAGCCTCCGTTGCGTGCCCTTCAGCACATTCCGCTGGTCCACCAAGTCGTCGAGTACTGCTCTGCCCTGTGCGATGAATTCGTCAAGCCTTGTGTCTGTATTTTGGATAAAGCTGTGTTCGCGGAGTGCATGTTGCTCTCGCGATACGCTGTTCAGATGCACTGGGGTAGGTCCACGGAAAGGTGACTCCGAAACTTCTTCTGCTCCTGGTGTTTGTCCTGCCATATACCTCCGTCGCGTGTCTCCGGGGCCAGCAGAGAGAGGTATAGTTGATGATGACGAGCCGGATAGGAGCTCTGTCCGCGCCGCTGCTTCGTGCTGGGTATCATACGTTCAATATGCGGCAGAGCAAGACACAAGCAAGACTCACTTCAGACTTCAGTTTCTCAAACTGCATCCGCAGGTCAGAATAGTCTGTACGGAACTTTTGGACGCGCCTAGAAACGTGATGTAGATGTTAGGGACGGTAACAAGGATGGTTTGGGCGAGATGGAGACAAGCAGATCTTTTATTCAACAGAGGAACAGCGGGATAGAGGGAACACGGAACCAAGGCTCCTGAGCGCACCCCTTCGAGTGAAGGACCACCTGGAAACAGGGACTATGAGGATAACACGTACATCATAGCTTTCTCCTGCTTCGCCTTGATAATTTCCCTCTTGGCCATGGAATCGTAGTCCTCCACCGTCCTATGCATTGCTGAGAGAGAAGCAGAGATCTGCCCTGTCATATAGCGGAGTAACGGCCATTCGTCAACAACTCTCCAACATTATGACCAGACCGGACAGACCTAACAGGGACGCGGATTTCTCGCCATTCCGCAATCGTTCGAGGTCAGCCTGTATTGAGTTGGTCTGGCGGACACCGAGGGTATACAACGAATTCATTGCAAAGGGGAAATAAATAGCAGAGAGGAGTAAGGATAATGGGAAGGAGGAAGGGTGATCGTGGCTGTCTCTGAGCCCGGACTGTGCAGCAGTCAGGCGGCAGTGTGCCCGCACCTGAAATGATGCGGTGTGCGTGTCGGTACCTCGTCATGTGACTGCGGTCCCATGGCGGACACGTCCACAAGAGCAAATAACGCGTGGAGCGCTGCGCCTGACATACTAGGCAGATAACGATCTGATGCGACAAATCTGACTCCTTGGAACCATCCGCACTATTAACCTCATACTGCTAGCGAACACGGAGCCAACTGGAGTAGTCTCAATTCATGGGGAGGCTGCGGAAGATGGGGTCAAGCCACCAGTGGCACCTTGTCACGGCCTCGTGAACCTTCCTGAATCAAGCTCCTCTCGAGTCGTCGATGCGGACGAAGAGGTGGGCTGACTATTTGCATTTAGGAACAAAGAGATGATAGAACCCTACTCAAATAATAATCCAGGTGTTCCTTTTGTACACCAGCCTCGCGGCGAGACGTTCCGCCGATGGAACATCCGATTTCCGCGGCCTAGGGCATCTCGACTCGCATGAGGACATCCTCACCGTCACCTTCAAACTTACTAGGGAGGTGATCGACAAAGACTCTAGAGTACCCCTACTGCCTCCATCTACTTCGAACCATAAGTCACGACGGTCCTCCAAACCAAAACACCGAGCCACGAAAACCGTCGAGGACACTCTAGAGGTGGAAATTGCGCAGGACAAAACGGCCTTACGGAGCCGTAAGGGCGACACCGGCAGCGTTTTGTGGCACGCGAGGTGCGAGTTACCCGACGTATTCAATAGGGTTCCTGCCGGGGTCTTATGCTTTGTTCTGCTTCGGTAGCGTCGACTTCGCTCAGGTCATTCTACGGCAGCTATACAATAAAGTCTCTCGGTCGTTTTTTGATCATGACGCCCTGTCCAAGGCACACGTCCTGGAATTGGGGTACGCACTCCCCATTTCACCACTTCTAAACGCTGAGACAGGACTCATCTCGGTGTTTGTGAACAGTGCAGGCACAGGCCTCTTGGGCATAGTATTTTCTCCCTACGTAAGGCATTACACCAGCACCGACATAGCGGATCTCGTGCCTCTCATCAGCAAGAACATCGCTAGAAACCTCCCGTTCACTCCGTCGTCTCCGCCGAAGAAAAAGGGCACTTCGCAAACGACGGCTGCGAACGTGACAGCTATCGCGCTGGACTGGCTCGAACTGCTGGCCGCATCCGTATCTATACGTCCGAAACTCATACCGGCAGATCCAGTCGACTTGCTACTTGTGGTGGACTGTATCTACCACCCCTCTCTTCTTCCCGCCCTCCTCGCCACGATGGACTACCTGACGGTACCCGGACGCACAGTCGTCGTCGTGGTAGTGGAGCTGCGGGCGGAAGACGTGGTGCGGGAATTCTTGAAGGGGTGGTTGGACATGGCAGAGGTGAAGAGGTGGGAGATCTGGAGCGTGGCTGGGCTCGTGGACGGGCCATATGCTGTCTGGGTGGGATGGAAAGGTGTAACATGAGCGATCGCATGACGTGGTGTGGATGCCTTGACTGCATATGTCCTTAATGAAGTTGATGGAAGGAGATAGGCGGAACACGGAGCACATACACAAGAACGCGGCTGATGCCCCCTATCGTCTTCCCTTCGGGCCGCCTTTCCTCCTCGACGCTTTCCCACCTGCCCTCTCCGCCTTTTCCACTTTCCGTTTGTGCTGTTTGCTGCGTTCCGCTTTCCGCGCAGCGCTCGTCTGATACTTGATGTCCTTCGCTTTGGCGGATGTTTTTAGTTTCGCCTTGACTTTTGACGTACCCTCTGGTTTTGATTTTGGTGTAGGGCGCATTCGAGGCTCTTGTGAGGGTGAGTCCCCGTCGTTGGTGGGCTCCCTATGTGATTGTTCTCCATGTATGAGAGTGTCCGGATCAAATTCTTCCACAACGGTAACCGTCGCAAGTTGTTCCTCGTCTTCATACTCTTCCTGTTCCTCCTCCGCAGCCCTCTCTTTACCTTTTGCCGCGCCGGAACCTTCCAGGCCGTCCCAGTCGCTCTCGCCGCCATCATCTGCCAGGGCGAACTATCGTTCTACTTGACGTCGGGTGTGGAGAGACAAGTTTACTCACCGACATTACCACCACATGCTCGTTCTGTCTCCTCGGCGTTTTTCTTGGCCCGTTCCGCAAGCATCTTCCGGTGCTGATAGTGGTGATACCCTGAGAACACGGGAAGGTTAGACAAGGGACTTAGGGCGCACCTCCCGTCGAGCCTCGAGCCTTTCCTGCTTCTCTCGCTCCTTCGCTTTCTTCTTGGCCTCCTCCTTTTTCTGCACCTTTCGCTTGTGAAAGCCGGTCAGGAACTCTCTACATAATAGGGTCAGGGGGAGCAGTTGGGCGAAAAACGAGCGCGTCCACCTGCGTGCAGCATCGTCGAAAACAATTTCCTTGAGCTGTTCCTTCTTTGCCTTCTTCTTCGCGGCGATGATGTTGTGCGACTTGGTGAGAACGGCGAGATTGGAGGACGCCATGAGGGCTCAGCCCGTGGAAGCAGATACGAATGGAGATCCGAGCGTGACGGACCACAGATATGAAAGAGCCTCGAGGGGAGGGACCAAGTCTCAAGAAATGTCGGTGTACAGTTGACGTCCAGCGGGCGCTTGAATGCTTTGTCAGCAAACGGGGACTACTTTCACTGGGCACTCAAACGCGTGTTTCGCATTTGTTTCTTCTTGACTACCACCAAATCTCTGACCCCTTAGTCTCGACATCCATTCCCCCTACACTTCATTTTCTGGGAGTCGTCGAGGCGAGGGTGGGATCCCACATTGGTCGTGCCCCTGCCCAGACTAGCTCTTGTGCTGCCTCGAGGAGCACTGAGCACTCACATCCCAAAATAGTCAGCTCACACGAGTTGAACTCGGCGCCTGTCGGGCTCATTCACACAGCTCAAGCAACCACATGCTGCGGAGGGAACTTGTTCTCGGTCGGTCCGCCGTCCCTGCCCCAAACTTTTTTCTGTATGTGTCCTGCTCTCACACGCGCCAACGCTTCCATACTCTGGCACATTGTTCGTGCCTGCGCATTTCACTTGTCTACCCACTGCGCCGCATCGGCGCTGTCTACTGCTGCCTGAGAACATAGATATCCGTGTATGGGGATATCGGGCAGTCGTGAAATGATACCGCAAGATAGCAACGCGGTGGATGAGATAGTGGCCCTTCTCCGGAAGCCCAGCCAAAAAGAGTGCGGAGGTAAGCAGCATCCGAATCCCGAATCCCATGTGATCGTAATGCTTATGCACCTTTCATGCGGCAGGCAGTAGAATACAATGTATCTATAACTTGAGAAGCACACTTTCCCAAAGCACCGGAAGCGCGTGGGCGCGCGAAGCTCGCGGCTCCAGCGTAGACGTTTTCCCCGATGGAAGCAGGTTTACCACATAACGGGGACGTAGCCTCCCACCCGAACGGGATGGAACTACTTACGCCAAGCTGCGGAACACCATCCGCGCGGTCCCTTTTCTCGGCGCGACCCCTAGACCCGGACCAGGCAAGATTGCCCTGTGAGCATTTGTTTACAGCTATCGCGATTGGGTAGAAACGATGTTAACATTCGTCGTACGTACGGCATGGTGCTGAATCTCATGACAATTCAGATATGCGCTAGCTTGCAGGCGCATCGGGCCGCTGAGAGAAGTTCCCCGACCTGACCATTTCATCCAGGATTAGGGCTTCGGGTGCCGAGAGAGCGCCGGGTTCTCCCCGTCGGGCTCCTCCTGGGACTAGAAGTTACACGAGTCGCACATGCCTGTGTGAGCGGCCGTCGATAACTTAGGTGCGTGGACCCCACCGCCACTCCACAGGTTTACCCATCGCACTCACGTACTGAAGCCTGTTAGTTACCGACAGTCGCGTCACGCTGGAGGAATGTCGTACGCTCAATTGCGCGCGAAAGATGCGATTGTCGCAATTCGCTCAATGTGAAGTGCGAGTATGGCTATAGTCTTTTGAGGGCCGTGCTGGAATACGCGCACCTCCATGCTTGGCAGAACGAAGGGGCACGCGATAAGCCTCGCGCCAGGGACGTCAAACTTTCGTCCGTCGAGAAACGAGTGGCGTTTCTTATCGGCCAAAGGGAGGCTCTCATGTCCGGTACAAGAACCTCGCACCCCACCTCTCACGTCCGCAGGTCGTCCCACCTCTGCCCGCCATGACGCACAACACCGTGGACACCGAGCGTAGCAGCAGCCCCGGCTCTCTTCCGACCAAGGAGGACATCGAGAAGCAGCCTATTCGTACGTCACTCGGTCTTTGCTCGCTTGTCCCCCTTGCTCACGTTCATCGCAGCGGGCAAGCTAGAGGAGGTAACGGAGTTTGATGACCCTAACATCGACAAGGAAGCCGTTCTTCTCGGTGAGCATCACTCAATCATCACTTATGGCACACGCCAACTGAATCTCGTCGTCCAGAGGATGACTCTCCCTATCCTGAGGTTCGCTCTGCGGTCGCTAACACCGACGACCCGAGTATGCCTGTCTCCTCCTTGCGCGTCTGGGTCATTGGTATTATCTGGGCTATCATTATCCCCGGCATGAATCAATTCTTCTTCTTCCGCTTCCCGAGCGTCACCGTGGGCGGCGTACGTGATCATCTTTCCACTCATTGTGGGGTTCATCTCTCACATCCTTCTTTATAGATTGTCGCTCAGCTCATCTCCTTCCCCGTCGGCCGCGCCTGGGCCAAGTTCCTCCCCAACATCAAGATATTTGGTGTCCAGCTTAACCCCGGTCCTTTCACGGTCAAGGAGCATGTCCTCATTACGATCATGGCTAGTGTCGGGTCTGGCTCGGCTTATGCGGTGCGTTTGCTGCTTGTCTGGCATTGTACGTCGCACTGACGGCACTGACGACACTGACGACATACAAACAGACAGATATTGTCGCAGTCCAACGTGTTTACTATAACCAGATCTATAGTTTTGGCTGTACGTGACATGCATCGGATTGCGTGTGGCCTTTAGAACTCATGAGTTCTGTCGTGATTAGACCAATGGATGGTCGTCATGAGTACACAGCTGGTACGTCTCCAGCATCTTTCCACTAGGATTTCATTGACACGCTGCTGTTAGATTGGGTTTTCCATCGGTGGTATCGCTCGTCGCTTCCTTGTACAGCCTCCCTCAATGAGTGAGTTTCATTTCTGCTCTATGACGTGCCTATGGCCTGACTAAATGCGCTCAGTCTGGCCCGCCAACCTCGTGACCTGCGCGCTCTTCAACACTCTCCATTCACAGCACTACGCGGGAGTCGGTAACCGTGGCGGTATAAGCCGCGAACGGTTCTTCTTCTACGCGTTTCTCGCTTCCGGATGTTGGTACTTCTTCCCGGGTTACATCTTCCAGGCCCTCTCGTTCTTCAACTGGGTCTGCTGGATTGCCCCGAATAACATTGTCGTCAACCAGCTGTTCGGCTACAGCAGCGGCTTGGTGAGTTGCTTCGGTGTGCAGGATGGCGCATGAACTCACGCGACTTGTAGGGCATGTCTTTGATCACGTTCGACTGGTCGCAAATCGCGTACATCGGGTCCCCCCTTGCTACGCCTTGGTGGGCGGAAGCCAATGTCGCTGCCGGCTTCGTATTCTTCTTCTGTAAGATCCACGCCCTTGATAGGTCCCTACAGTGTTACTGACTCCCGACAGGGATCGTCACCCCAATCCTCTACTACTCGAACGCATGGTTCAGCCAGTTCATGCCGTAAGTTCTGTCTCTTAACTTTGTTAGACTGCCGTGACTCAACGTGGTGTTTAGCCTCTCCTCTCGCACGTCCTTCGACCGCTTCGGCCAATCGTATGACGTTTCGAAGATTATCAACCCCGATGCGACGCTCAACGTCGCGCTGTACGAGCAGTACAGCCCCCTCTTCCTTTCCACGACCTTCGCGCTCTCCTATGGCCTCTCCTTTGCTTCGATCACCGCCACGCTCATGCACACGTTCCTGTACTTCCGCAAGCAGATCTGGGTGCAGTCGAGGCGCTCGATGAGCGAGCAGCCGGATATCCACGCGCGCTTGATGTCCAAGTACCCCCAGGTTCCCGAATGGTGGTACATGATGATCTTCCGTGAGTACTTCGCGGACTAGTGGTGTACCCCGCACTAACGTATTCTTGTAGTTACAATGTTTGTCTTCGGCATCGTGTCGATTGAGGTGTGGAACACGCAGTTCCCTGTGTGGGCATTTGTGCTCGCCCTCATCATCTGTAAGCTTCCACATGCTGTGATACACGTTTTTGTTGTATTCACGCTATCTCATAGCGTTCGTGTACACCATTCCGATTGGTATGATCCAAGCTATCACGAACCAGCAGATCGGCCTCAAGTCAGTGATACCTCTAATTCCCTTTGCACCCCGCACTCACATTCGCCTAGCGTCATCACCGAGCTTGTGATTGGTTACGCCCTTCCTGGGCGCCCTATCGCGATGATGATGTTCAAGACCTGGGGGTACATCACCATGGCCCAGGCGCTCACCTTCGCCTCTGACTTCAAGCTCGGTCACTACATGAAGATTCCTCCCCGTCCCATGTTCTGGGCGCAGGTCGTGGCGACCATCATTGCGGGCACTGTTCAGCTCGGCGTCCAAGCGTGGATGTTTACCAACATCCCTGATATGTGCGATCCGAGGCAGCCGAATGGTTTTATTGTGCGTATTGTCGCGCTAATATTTGTTCGAAAACTTGTACTCACGCGCACTGTCTGTCTAGTGCCCGTCGACACAAGTTTTCGGTACTGCTTCCATCATCTGGGGCGTTATCGGCCCCGCACGTCAGTTCTCGAAGGGCCAGATCTATTAGTGCGTTCAGTGCTCTTACGATACTCCGTCACGCAAACTCTGATAACCTCCACTTCCCTCTCACAGCGGCCTCGTGTACTTCTTCCTCATCGGTGCCCTCTGCCCCCTGGTCGGCTGGCTTATCACGCTCAAGTGGCCGAACTCATTTATGAAATACGTCAACTTCCCTGTCATCTTCAGCGGCACGGGTCTTATTCCGCCTGCGACCGCATTCAACTACGTCCCCTGGACGATCGTCGGCTTTATCTTCAACTACGTCATCCGCCGCCGTCACTTCTCGTGGTGGACTAAGTACAACTGTACGCTCTCTCTCGTTTTGCCAATTCAAGGGGGATAACGTGGAGCTGACACTGACTTCGATTGTTCACAGACGTGTTGTCCGCTGCACTGGACTCGGGTGTCGCCGTTTCGGTGATCCTCATCTTCTTCATCTTGCAGTATCCGGCGAACGGCACCATCGGCCAAAGCACGATCCAGACATGGTGGGGCAACACCGTCTCGTTCGACAACGCCGATGGCCGTGGAGACCCATTCAAGCCACTTGCACCTGGCGGGACCTTCGGGTGAGTTGCATGGTGTCTTTCGTGAGAGAATGTCTCTAACACGGACACCGTTCGCAGACCGACGCACTGGTGAACTTTCTGTTAGGGATATAATGTATCGGTATCAAGACTGTAACGACTCATGATGTGTTGTACGATGCGCGAATGAAGGACATGTCCGTATCACCGAATAAACGCCGCACTCATCGTAGCGGGTGCTGCTTTGTTCCATTGCGTAAGACGAAGAGCAGTGAAGGTTTGCATGACTGTGTGAAGAGAGCTTCGCAGATTCCATGACGAAAGTGGACACATTTATGTGCGCAACCAGCGGACAGTAACCGGCGACCGAGTGAATTGTGTGGTTTAGAGCGGCGATCTGTGTATTCTTCTCCAGGCCTCCCCTAAATACATACACCACCTGTGCAGAGATTCAGATAGTAAGTCTTTTCAGATTCTACCCGGTGGTCACCGGCGTTTGGGGTCACCTGTGGCTAACCGCTTCTAAATTTAAATTTTTTAGGGACTTCCAACAACTGCTCCGTGTGTCGCCGTGGTCTCCGGCTGGGAACGACATTGAACGGCATGCCTTCTGTTCCATTCGCGTAGTCTAAGGCTACTATTCCAAGTGAAGATGATGCGCAGACGACCTGTTTATTCAGCACGAATCCCATGTGGTTCCGGCGGGATCCCAGCTTCCTTTCTTGACGTGACATTACTCGACCTCCCCCTAATGCTGGTTAACTACTTTGGCCCCAATGATTTCTGCAGGCAGTTCTATCACCTGGTATATAAATGAAGCTCATATTCTTGCTACACTCCAGCGAAGGCCCCTCTCGCCGCCCTCGCCCACACCCTCTTATTCATCTCTCATCTACGTGGCCACTATGGCCCAGTCTCTTCCTCATCCCGACTCATACACAGCGTGGGCGTTCCTTGAACGCGGCGGTGAGCTGGAGAAGATCACCATGCCGTGGAAGGATCCCGAGGAGAACCACATCGTCGTTCAAGTCCTTGCATGTGGGGTGTGCGGAAGGCGAGTCTCCGAGTTTCACCTCCCCTCCTCTCCCCGCCTGGTATGTTGACGGTGGCTCATTCTCAGCGACCAGCATGTCACCAACGGATCTTTCCCAATCTCCTACCCGCGCATTCCGGGGCACGAAATTGTGGGTGTCGTAGCGGCCATCCCAACAACTGAGACCACGTGGAAGCTCGGACAACACGTTGGAGGTGGCTGGCACGGCGGCCACTGCCACCGCTGCGAGCGCTGCCGCATCGGCGACTTCGTCACATGCATTCAGGAGGACATCAACGGTCAGGATCTTCAGCGCCCTGTACTCTACTAGCTGGTCGCTCACTCGAGGACACGCAGGAGTCCTCCGCGATGGTGGGTACGCTGAGTACGTGACCCTTCGCACGGAAGCCGTCGTTGCTGTCCCGGAGGACATGGACCCAGCTGAAGCTGCACCACTGCTGTGCGCCGGTATCACCTGCTTCAGTAAGCGTATCTCGCTTTAAGCCATGCTTCTTTCTTACCCCGTCCATTAGATTCCCTTCGGCACATGAACGCCACGCCCCCGGACCTTGTCGCTGTGCACGGTATCGGGTATGTCTCCCTGGTTCCTCCTTGGTATAGCAGTTGCTTACCATCGACGTTCTCTCTCTGCACAACCCAGGGGTCTTGGGCATCTTGCGATCCAAATTGCAAGCGCAATGGGCTTCCGTGTCGTAGCGCTCTCTTCGGGTCCCTCTAAGGAGTCCCTTGCCCTCTCCCTCGGCGCCCATAACTTCATCGACGGCGCCGCACAAGACCAAGGTGCAGCCCTCCAAGCGCTTGGAGGGGCAAAGGTCGTCATAGAAACCGTTCAAGACGCCGCTACGATCCAGAAGGTAATGCCAGGACTCGCGATTGAGGGAACGCTGCTCCTTATCGCGCTCGAAGCGGCACCGATCGCAGTCTCGCCCCGTGAGTGACGTTCGGCACATCATGAGACTGGCGCAGGAATCCTGACGCTGTGGATGGGACAGTCGAGATGGTGATGAAGAGGCTGTCTGTGCGCGGTTGGGCGGTCGGACATGCGAAGGACAATGAAGACACGCTGGCATTTGCGCAGGCCCATGGTGTCAAGTGTATGGTGGAGAAATTCCCGCTGGAGAGGGCGAGGGAGGCGTACGACCGCCGGAGCTCTGCACGTTTCCGCGCCGTAATTGTCCCGGACATGTGAAGGCCCCTGAATCCCGGAACACCATGCCGAGATTGGTTTAGCAGATACGCGTAATGTAACAACATTGGGATATCCGGAGATTGTGGCGAGCATGGCGAACGACGAAATATATTCCATGGACTACAGTGCAGCCGATTGTCTTCCCCTGGGATACCCACGGGGACCTGGTCCACGTCAGCCGCAATCCAGACGAACCTTCGGGGTGTTGGAGCAAACCTTGTATGCTCTTTTTAGAGAATGTAGTATCCTATTTGGGCGTCCTGACAGACACAGCGGAGTAAGATAGTGTATAGAGCGGGATATCCAGAGGTCTAGTACACGTGCTGTCATTTCACGAACCTCCGGAAATTCGTTATCCGGATTCAGCAGCGTAAACTAAAAAAAAAAAAAAAGCTGGAGGGACCTTTGGTCTCCAAGGACGATTGAGAGACGGAGGACCACCCTTTGGACGGCCGTGAGCTTTATGTTCTACCAAAAAACGGGTAGATAACTTACTGTGAACCCGATTTGAAGCACCTATTTGGACATATGTTAGAGTAAGTGCTCTGCGTCCTCCGCCGCCGCCGCCTAGCGTGTACTCCAAGAGACAGGGGGAGCGAATTTGACCGATGAGGGGAGAGGGGTGTGCATGGGGCTCCGGGGGGCGTTTCTGTCTGCGAAATCTCTACGATTGGTGTAGCAAGCACAGGGGCCTGGGAACGTGGAGCGGTGACAGTGGTGGAGGTAGAGGAGTGAATAGATGGCGAAGGGTGGCCTTGCGACTCTGTATGGGACGTGGTACAGTCACAATCTGGTGAGAATGCTTTGATCTTACGGGTGTGTCTCGTCATCGTCATGTTTTGACTCAAGACACCATTGAGCTGTATAGCATTGTTAGAATTTTAATGCTTATCTCTATCACCTGTCACGACGTACATGGAATAGTAAGAATGCATTACGGAGTGCTCTCCTTTGATTGGAAATCATTTCTGCATTGACTCCTCGATGCATGAGCATTGTCAATAGAGACTTGCGACTCAATTCTTCTACTGTCTTTGCAATCTCGACTAATGTCCTAAGGTATCGGCATCACGGTCAGCATATCAGAGTATAGTAATTGGGGACGGGCCTTACTTATAAAAACTGTCACATGCCTTTCTAAATTTCTCGTCCAAGTCGTTCCAGTCATCCTCTGTGACGATTACTTGCGCGAGAGCTTCAATGATTTTCCCAGCTTCGCACACTAACTCCCGAGCCTCGTCGCAATTTCGTCTGATGTCCTGGAAAGAGGAGAGCCGTGTAGTCGATGTTTCCGAGACAAGGCGCTTGAAGACGCACCTCCGCATACTGTATAGTTCTGAGAGCAATCTCCGCCGTCGCCTGAACAAACGGCACGCTCGCGCTGGTCAGAGCTAAGAACTCTAGCGACAACTTCATCGCAGCCAGCCCTGGCAGATAGGAAGGCGAGCGAAGCCTCAATTTCCGTAGTTTCAACATCCTTGAGATCGTGGGACGTGGGAACGAAAAGCGTGAAGAATCTAAGGAGAGCCGCATTTGTGCCTTGTAGGACGGCGGGGTTGTGTACGCCGGGTTAGCCGCACAACATACTGGCACCTACGGTATATAACCCTAGGGTACAGCCCTTCCACCCTTTACGGTATATTTCCAGAAAGTGACGGAAATTATGAGACTGACAGTGGATCCTTGGTTTCCAAATATCACGGGTAAGTTTGCGGGTTGCCATGCATACCGACCGAGTTAGAAAGTTGCCCCAGGAAACGTCTAATCAGCTAGATGGCATGACCATACTAGTCATATTGAGAAGTCTTCAAATGTCGATGGATTGTCTGGGAAGCTAGGGGGAGTATGGACTGTGACAGTGATGATGCATGAGGGTGGAGGGGAGGTGGCACTTGAAGGCAGTGCATACCTGACGCATGGATACATTTCATTAATATATAATATTTAATCGGACTCGCCCTTAACAAATGCTGCACGCGCTATATGCTTCGATAGCATGTTATGTTGTGCAGGCCGTCAACATGGGTATCATTCATGAGTTTCACATTCTTCAAGACATGATCTCTTCAGACATGGGCAGGCTGCAACAGTAGGAAAATTCGTTCAACTAAGAAACGCGATCGCTGTCAAGTTGCCGAGACTTCTAGATTTAGACATCTGGGTGGAAACAACAATCGGGTGTCACTAGAGATCTGCAATGGTCGTGGGGCACTAATCAGATCAACGAGAAGCGGACATTTCGAAAGATGAACTTGAGACGTTCGGGGTTTAGAACACACGGTATGTATTATATCATGCGCCACCAGGGAGGAGTTACGATACATTACACGGAGAAAACACAACGTACGTATGTGGTATGACAACGGTTCTACAACATCTTAACCCGGGTCCTTGGAATGAGCGGCACGCAGCCGATCTATCACGGAGGCAAGAGAGATCGCCTCGTTATCCGAGCTGGACTGGCCAACTCCTGGGATACAGCCTTCAACGTGTCCAGTGGTAGAGTAGCCATTAACCTGCTCGCGCCCGTAGGTGACACGAAGCCTAGGTGCAGTGGCGACGCTTCAGACTGGATTCGGATGAGGAAGCCGCCACGAGGTGGGGAACGCGGGCGGAGCAGGGGATACCCACTCTTGCGGCCGGGACACCGCGCCCACTCTCGCCGCACTTTTCCGAGAGTCTTCACGGTGTTGACGCGCGCTCTGCATGCGTTGCGGGACATCGAGACGGTTCAGGGTGGACCCGTCGTCGAACCACATGAAAGAGGATGTGTCCTCGGTCGGAGGAGCTGGAGGGAGAGATGGGTACTGTGGTGGAGGAACCGCCGAGCGCGGCGCAGGATGGTTGTCCTCATGGGGTGGGGAAGCCGGACTTCCGTCGCTTGGGTGGACGATAATGGACGGGATCGGGGGCAGGGGCGCACGGCGTAGGAATGTGGGCAGGAAACGCTGCCAGCCGCGAGCGCCAGTCTTTGCTTCACTGGACGCTGGGAGGGAAGCGATAGCGTGCGCACTGGAGTACTTGGCGTCGACGGAGTCGAGAGGCTCGAGGCTGACTTTGTTGCTGTGCTTGCTGTCACTGAGCCCGAAGACGCTCAGGAGTTGGTTGCGGAGAGGTCGTTTGGGGTGGACGACAAGAACGGGCCACGATTGGTCCTCAGGCTCGGTACGCATAGAGTAGGGAAGGAGGGACGCATCGCCGGAGCTACCGTCTTCGGGGATGGTAGGGGAGAAAAGCTTGTCTTCATGCGCAGAGATACCTTCGAGCTCTGCCACATCCTCGACATCAACTTCCGTGGAGGGTCTTTGGGGCTGAGCCGGAGGCTGAGATGCGGCTGCATGCTGGAGGGAGGTGCGGTAGACGGAGATAGCCATAGAGCCGACGCAGACGAAGAAGAGGACGAGGCAGAGGCCTAGGGCTACGTCGCTGAGGGGGGTGAAGATCTTGCTTGCCGCGGAGTTTGAGGATTCGGAGGGTGCGGCAGAGTGTTCAACGGATGGCATGGCCGCTGAGAAGTCTTGAGTAACAAAGCACGTACGAGAGCGTGGCGAGATCCTAAGCTGTTACAAGAGAACCAAGATGCCGCAGGGGGTTGAGTCTCTGTTGACCTGGTCGCGCTGAAAGGTCAGCCGCAGGTGACTGTTGCACACTACTGTCATGTCAGTCAGCAACTGCGGTTGTGAAAAGGCCCGAACACATACAAAATAGACCAGACTAGAAGGCGTGTCATCCTCCTTCGACCCGACTTGCGCTGCCGGGTGACCGACTTGAAAGCTGAGTGGCTGGTGGCATATTCACCTCTATATCTCCTTTGTCGAGATGGGAGAACAGGGTTTAGTACTGAGTGACACGGGAGGAGAGTGAGGTTTTGACTATTGACTCTTGCCGAGGCTTCTGAGTTTGCAGCTCTGTGGGCAGACTGAAGCACGTGACACAGTGTGAGAATTATTGACGCGACGCGTCAGCGGATAGCGCCCAAACAGCGCTTTTAATGCGCGCACCATGCCACCACGACCCTCGAACGGCGCGTCCACGCCCCAGCTCAATGGTAGCACCGAGTACCTTCCCAATCCCATGTAACGTCAGACAAACATGAGCTCACGGAGGACCTTCGCAGTCAGTCGCACGATGCAGTGCATTTGTAGTGCCACGACTCTCGCAGAAGCCTTCAACAATGGTATACACCACAAGCTGTGCTCGTCGAGGGATCTCACGGGCGATGATTTGAGTTCAGAAGTGCAGGTATGACTCGGACGCACATCCCGTGCTCGTCAACGGGATCTACAGCTACTATTGCCTTTAGTAAGCGTCCCTGCCTCTCCCACACACGAGTCACCGAACCCCGGTTTAAACTCATGTTGACGCCTTTCAATCACAGATATACCCGTCTCCTCCCATAGTTGAAACAACCCGGTTCTCATTACCCTCCCACGCTAGAGATGGGCCACTTACCATCCGCCGCAACCTTCACTCCGGTGGTGCTCGTCGTCGTCATCGTCGTCGTCATCGGCATATCATGCTGTTTATCGTTTCGCGCACAGGTCGCTCTTAGGCCAGCGCCATTTGCCTCGACGCTCCTATGGAGACCCGCCCAACGACGGCCGCGGCTTTGGGATGTGCACGTTAGCCCTACAAGCTGCTCACGTGGGATAGCGGCTCGGGAGGCTGGGGGTGGCGCACGATGGGCGGAGTTACAGGTGCGCACAGTCCCTGACATGCATAGATAGACTGAGGCTGACCGAACCATGCAGCCTCTCTCCGTGGAGCAAGTGCCATTAATCGCTGTGTCGGATACGAGGTCTCGAGCCAACGACATTCCTGGTAGTGGCACCTGGAACACGGTGATTGACGAACGCTCAGTTCCCCGCAATCACACTACCCTTCAAATGGAACCGCCGCTTGCCCCGTTTCGTGTGGCAATCATCGTCATGATGCCCTCACCTCCTTCGGTTCGCTCCAAAATTGCCTCCTTCCAGTTGGGCGGAAGTAGCGAAGCGCCCAATCCGCTGGTGTCTTCGCGCTCGTTTTGCATCGGCGTAGCGGATCTGTAAGAGGCAGTCATTTCAGGGTGCAGCTTCCGGACCTGCTTGCGTGCGGTCCTCCGCCTACTACCTTGCATCGCAAACGACCCTACTTCGGTCTATCCCCGTGACATGAGCACTGTATCCAGTGAGTGTTAAATGCATCTATCATAGGTAGACTGTGCGGAACTCATCAGTGTCCAGGGAAACTCGTAAACAGCTCCATGCGAAGCCGCCTAGGTGTGGCTTAGATGAGCTACGAGTTGAACCTACGGAGCAGATGGGCCGGTCCTACCCAGCGTAGTGCTGTGGAAGAGGGTTGGTTCACGCCGAATGGTCGTGTAGAGTACGCAGCGTTGATAAGGCACACTCGTCACTCCGCCTGTCAGGTGGCATTGGGCAGCATGCTATGGAAATGGAAGATTAAGTATTCACTAATGTTAGTTCCGTCTTATGGTACCACGCAGTTATCGTTAGCAGCACTTATCAGTACCCTGTCAGTGGCTAGTAACTGCGTGTATAGTCTTAACTCTGCCGCTGGCTCCGCGACGCGTGTACCCATCCTCTATTTTATGTCTTTGTCCCCGCTAATTAGCACTTGTAACCGAGCCTCTGAGACGTCACTGCAGGGTTAGTTGTGTATTGCAGGCATACACGTGTGGTGAACGCGAAGGTCGTAAAGCGTGACCTCATATCACGTGCCGTGACTGATCGCGACTCTGACCGTTGACGCGCTCGGCGCACTGCGGCATGCATGATCAAAGTTCCCGTTGTTGAAGGCGCACTCAGTTGTCGATAGCTACCACCAACTTTGTGAGTATCTCTAGTACAGCTAGTATACTGCAAGTTAGTTCAACTGACTGATAGTATAATAGGAGAACTTATGCCTTTTGTTCTTTAAATTCTATCGCCTAAGGACTGTGCCGACTACTCCGAGTGACTCACGCCACGCGAACCGTGGCAACCTTCACTCCCGTGGCGCGTCGTCATCGTCATTGTGATCGGTATATCATGCTATTTGACGCTTCGCCCACAGGTCGCTCTTACTAGGCTGGCGTCATTTGCCTCGACCCCCCTATAGAGATCCGTCGCCGCCAACGACTGCCGCGGCTTTGGGACGTGCATGTCAGGCCTACAAACTGCTCACGTGGGATAGCGGCCCGGGAGGCTGGAGATGGCGCACGATGGGCGGAGTTACAGGTACGCTTTTCGAACATTCCGAGTCCTCTCTTACTCGCTTGGTCAGAAGACTGTACCACCGGGGAGCGCGTTGTGGCGTCCTCAGATGGTAAACATCAAGTAAGCAATCGTGTCGCGCTTAGCCATCTACCCTGGATCATCATTTTTGGTGCACCAGTGATTCCACGCTACCAAGGCGTTCCGATGTCGGGCTCCCGACGTCCAAGTCGACGTTGCTCAGACTGCCAGCGGCGCGCTCGTTGGGGACCTCAAACGTCCCCCGAGGCCAACCGCACCGCACAGGATTATACAATCGGCTTCGAATCGATACTCCTTTTCCTTTGAAGCTTCAAAGGTCAGCAATCGTCCAAGTTTGCTGCGTTTAATTCAAGCTGCACACCTCAACAGTGAACACCGACTGGCATGCTCCCCGCGCGGTGATGGTACCGTCCAAGTGCCTCTACATCGTTGTTTCATGGTACATTGGCATCTGTGCGCTCCGCTGACTTTGAGATATGGCGTGCTGCGGAATTACCTGCCTGATCTTAGCCATTGGCCAGCTAGACCTGCTGAACAATACCCCGCTGGGTTCACGTCAGACTCACAGCAGCATCGTCACACCCTCGGAGATCCATGGATTTTAACAGCGCCGTCAGTTGAGTATCTCCATCTTCTCTGTTTCCGATGTGCTGCGCGCTGCAGGTGCTGTTACGAGCCGGGTCCCATGCGCATTTCAGTATCTACCGAGATCGCGTCTCACAGTTGGGACGAACTCGTAATTTACCGCTGTATCCGATTATTGAGCAGCGGATGGATGTTTGGGTCACTCTGGGTGTATGTTGAGATGCTACACGGAGTACAAAGGTATGTTTATGTTATGGTCACACGATGGACGGACACTCATATTGGTTCCTGAATCCTCAGGATTACCGGTCGCGAATTCTGCAGTGGGGAACATGCAGACCCTCGAGTTTAGCGTGTTTTTGCAGGGTACTTCGTCGTTCCCTTCTGACGGCGCTATAACATCCGTCGTCCGATGATAATCACGAATCCAGCCCAACTTCGTTTTCCACGTCCATGTCGCGTGACGCAAACAAGCGAATGCAGTGCGTTGGTAGGAGAGGCAAGTACCGGGCTACTGGTATCGCATAAATCGGCAAGTCTTGTAATCGTATGTGCGAGCAAGTATATGGACTAAGGACCTCTATAGTTACAGTGGACATCATAAAATTGCACCGCGATAACCAGCTCTCTCTTCCGCCGTGAGAGCTCATCCTGGCACTCTAATCTCTCTTTCAGATAAGCCGCGGGCTGATATTAAGCGATACTATATTTCAGAAGTCTCAAGATCACAGTCAGTGGATCCATGATGACATTGATACCTACAGGACTTCCTGTTACGGTACGTTTCCACTGCCCTACCCAAGAACATTCCAACGGTCCTGACATTCTGATATTTCAGACTACGGCCCTCTTCGGCGGCCTGCGATGTTACTCATGGAGCTAAGTGTGAGAATGATGTCCGGCTTGTTGTACATACACCGCAAACCCAAGTATTAACTCAAACGTTCCTCTAGGACCACCTTCTAGGAGCAAATCGGACATTCCATACGCGTGGTGCGGCAAAGGAGTCACGTACACCAACGGGGTAAAATAATCCTTCATCTCACGCCGCGCCGCCAGGATCCGACTCTACGGACATCTTGGTTCGGACCGCTTCCGCCACTCTGTCATACGTCGTCACTGTGAGAGTCCTAGTCTTGGTAGGGCGACGCTGACGCTTAGAGGTCTCGAAGGCGTCTCTTTTTTTCCGCAATCTGTATAAATCCCCTCCACAGAGACCCAGATCGCACAAGCCAAGCATGAACACCACCTTTCTAACAGCGGACACTCCCCTCCTTCCCCCCGACTCTTCTGGCAATCCCTATGGGCCTATAGGACTTGTCACCCTTCTCGCCAGCTTTTTCGCCGCTTTCTTTCTCCTACGAACTACTTCGAACAAATCTACACACGGCGTCCTTCCACCTGGTCCTAAAGGATGGCCCATTTTAGGTAGTTTCTACTTCATTCCATGTTGAAGTGGGTCTGACTGCTCGAACAAGGCTGTTTTACCTACCTTGCCAGGCATCCCGAGCTCAGCTTGTTCAAGTGGGCAAAGCAGTATGGCCCAATATACTCGTACACAATCGGAAACCAACGTTTTGTCGTCCTCTCTGATCCTCATGTTGTCAAGGACATCATGATTGCCAACGGAGCGATTTTCTCGTCTCGAAAGGACATGTTCATCAAGGCCCAGACTATCTTGGTCCACCGAGGCGTCGCAGGGTCTGGATACAACGATACATGGTGCGTTCTCACTGCGATGATACTGCGCAGATATATTACTCACGAAGCTTTCGTTCCAGGCGAAAGCATAGGCGAATTGTGACAAAAATGCTCTCCCCGCGCGACGTCCTCGCGAATATCGGCTCCGTCGAGTTCGAGGCGCGGGACATGATTCGTAACCTCTTCATCGACGGGGAGGGGGGCAAGACGCCGCTCGACCCTACCCCATACGCCTATCGCGCAGTCCTCAACAGCGTCCTCCAGCGCATCTACGGCTTACGGACTGAAGCGACTGATACTGCGATTGTTGCGGAGGTGCATCGCATGTCACTGGAATTCATGTATGTTCTATTTAGCCATTCCCTCCTTTTCTAGAAATGGATTGGCCATTGACTCACACGATTCACCTCGCAGGAACACGACAGGCCCTGTCGCAAACCTCGTCGACTTCTTCCCGCTGCTACAGAAGCTCCCAAATCGCTTGACATCACGTGGGCGCAAGCTCCACCAAGACATCGTTGTGTTCAATGTCCCGCGCCTCGCGGACGTGGAAGCGCGGTTGAAGCGCGGCGAACATGTTCCCGACTGTCTCGCAAAGACACTGTACGAAACGCGTGAGGAAGAGGGGCTCGATGATGCTGACATCATCGTCATGTGCGGCGCCCTCATTATCGGTGGAGTGAACACGGTGCGTAGTGCCCTGCTGCGGTCTTGGACTACGCGCTGATGTATCGTAATGTCATGATTCTTAGACCGCTTCCGTGAAGCAATGGTTCATGGCGCACATTGCTGGTCGCCCTGATATCCAGGCCAAGGCCTGGGCCGAGCTCGATAGGGTGGTGGGACGGGATCGTTTGCCCAACGAACAGGACGAGAAGAACTTACCGTACATTCGCGCCATCGTCAAGGTCAGTATTTGTCCAAACCATTAATAAGCGAAAGTGAACTGACACCGCCGGCAACCACTAGGAGGTGGCCCGGATCCACAACCCTTTTTGGTTAGGCACACCTCATTTCAGTACCGAAGATTTCACGTACAACGGCTATTTTATCCCCAGAGAGACAGTGATCATCGCAAACGCCGTGAGTGACGCTGTTCGCTGTTCCCGTGCTTTTGAGGTTCTGATCATATCGTAGTGGACTATGCACCATGATCCTATGCGGTATCCAGACCCCTATGCCTTTAATGTACGTAAATCTCTGGAGCGGCTTACGAGCGTTAAATTTGACCTTCCCCCGCATACCCAGCCTGACAGATACCTCGGAGATGATCTTTCTTCCGCTGAATCAGCCAACCTCGCCGATCCTATGGATCGCGACCACTGGACCTTCGGTGTTGGGTGCGTAGCTTCATCAAAACCCCGTGAATGCCTCTTCTTCTTACCACACTGTCCTACTTCTCGTAGTGGGCGTATCTGTCCTGGCATCGTACTTGCCGAGAAAGAGGTGTTCCTAGGCATTTCTTGCATGCTGTGGGCTTTCAAGATTGATCCCGTACCCGGGGACCCCATTGATTTGAAGGAATACGACGGGGTGTCTGGACGCTCCCCAGTGCCCTTCCGGGTGATGCTCACCCCGCGAGACACGTTCGTTCAGAAGGTTCTGGGAGTTTGAGATGTCCAATAGCTGTCAATAAAGTTCAGTAAATTATATATTATCCGTACCGCTCCTCGGTGCTGGAACTGGATACTCAGTTTAAGACTGTACAATGTCCGCGGACAATACGCAGCCTGAGTGTCGTAGCAATGATCATGTTTCTCCCAAACGGGGCCGCAGGCATGAATGAGTATCTCACTGCCCTGCGGACCCGATTCACGCATCAAAACTCGAGTGCCAGATGTTCAGAAGCACCTACGAGAGTCGAAAGCCCAAGCTTCAAACGTTCAAGCTTCAAGAACCACTCCGAGAATATTCGTCTTCGTCCATCGTCTTCGTTCAGGTCGGAAAGCGTGACCTAGATCACGTGCCGTGACTGATCGCGACTCTGACGCGTTCAGGGCGCGTGCACACGTTCTCCGAGGGCCGCGCTTGACTGTCGACAGCTACCACTAACTTTGTGGCGTCCCCAGTACAACTAGTACACTCCAAGTGAGTCCCCCCTGCTCACGGATAATCCAATAAGACAATTTATGCCTTTTAGTCTTTAGAATCCTCTTCCGACTTGAAGTCATCCGACTGTTCCTCATCCACCACACGAACTGTGGCCCTCGAAGGCTCAACGTTGCGGGGATCACTGATAGCATACTAGTACGCATGTACTGTTTGTGTTATCTGCTACAGCACAACTCAGCACCCCCTTCCAACAGAAACATGGCCGAATGCGAGCTCAGATTCTCCCCCTCGTCACAAAGCGATACGGGAGCATTCAAGCTCATGGAGCTACCTCCTGACCTATGCAAGCTCATAGAGTCCTCCGCGAATAGCGCTGACAGGCCTAAGTAAGCCTCTGATGTTTTCATTCCCTACTCAATTGCTCAGTGAATAAAGTCCAGATTTACCATCAAGGGAGTCCCCGAGGAGGACGCAGTGCTCTGCACCGCTGACAAGACGTACACCGTCCGTTCCGTAGTACTTTCCAACTCCGTGCTAGTGGTCACCCCAGACCCAACTACACCTGGTGAAGACGAAGACGCAGGGGATAGCGAGGACCCCGTGCAGGAAGTGTTCATCCGCGACCAGCTCCACGAGGTGGTCGAGCTGGTTCCGTGCGTCCCGCGACTGCACAAACTCAGCGGACTGTTAAGGGGAAGGGAGTACGACGAGGGTCACGACGATGAAGACGTAATAAGCCATGACGAAGATGATGACGGTGTCCTGGTACGCGTTCGCTGTCTCTATCCTCCACGGAATCATGCTAATGCGAGATGATACCAGCCAAAGAGGCAAAAACTCACTCTTGAAGACGCACGAGGCATGATACAAGCAAGTGACGCCGAGCTCGACAAGGGCCTACGCGACCGCCGCGTGCTCATTCTCGATGGTGCGCTACCCAGTCTGCGCGTCGCTGCCGAGTTCTCATGAGTACGGGTCCACAGGAGCACTTCGTCCCATCGCGCCATCCCACCTCACGACGATCCTGGAACTTCTGCTAACGAACCTCGTCTCCCACTCCCTCTCGCATGACGCAGCCCCCGCTGTCACGCTCGTGTCCGCACTCGAGGAGGAGCACGACATCCGGAGGGACGTCGTACGCCAGGTCATGGAATGGTTTGGGCAGATCGGGGAGGACGACACGTGGGCAATGGACGTCAATGCCGTCATCAAAGAGGTCGGGTTGGGGATACTGCGCACATACGGAGTGCGTGTAGCTTTGCCCTGTCATCATACGCCCCAAGTCTGTGCTGACCTTCGCTCCCCAGGACGACCCCACCCCGCACGACGCCTTCTTGGACCAATGGAAACGGGCAGTCGGCGACACCTTCGAGGACAAAGTCGCCCTGCCCCTGCTAGCCGTACGTCCCTCCCTTCAGGCTTCGCTCGTCCCTGAAGTCCCTAACCGCCCCCTCCCACACGCATCCAGGGCAACTTCCTCACCTCGCTCGACACGCTCGCAGACCCGCCCGTCCCGCTGCTCACCTACTTCCCCGCGTCCGCGCTGCCCGTCGACCCCGGCGCACGCTTCGCCGCGCTCTTCCTCGCGCGCCCGCGCTGGACGGGCGACGGGCTCGCGCCGTTCCTCGCGGACATCGCCGTCGACGGCAAGGAGCGCGACAAGCTGCTCCTCAAGCACGCGCGCGCGCTCACGGAGGCGGGCGGGATATGGTATACCGCGCGGGCGAAGTACAACGGGTGAGATGGGGGCGGACCGTGATTGGGACTGGGCCTTTACAAAAAAACAAGAGTTGAGGAGCATCGGGTGTGTGTGTGGGTACATAGGGGATGTTCGATGAGTGTAATATTAGTACAGAGGAGATATCGCGGGGTAAGGATGTACAACATACGTATAGAGTGACAAGATATCTACCTCCAAAATCAGGGTCTACGAGGGACGGTGATAAGGAGCCACTAATGTACGACAGCACAGGGAAAGGACAGCAGAGCAAAGTAAGGACGGAACCAACGCGACCCAATCACTTCCCTCGGCCCCTCTTCGCTTTCTGACCACGCACGCCGTCGTTGTCGTTCCCGGCCTTGCGCTTCTTCGACTTCTTCGGCGGGGGCGAGGCTTCAAGCTCGTCCTCCTCCTCGTTATCCTGTACGGAAGCGATGTACCTCCATAGCTCCTGGAAGATGTCTGGCCGGGAACGGATGTCCTGGAACTTGCTCCTGATGCGCTGGCGCATGCCAAGGATCGCATTCGCGCGTGCCTGATGTGATTCTTCGCGCATGACATAGAGCAGGGCCCCTATGTAAAGAACAGTGTGAACACGTCCAGCGTCCCTGACAGACCTGAAACGATCTGACGCACCGATAAACGTGAACTCGGTCGGGGCAACTCGCTTGTCGATCTGAGTGAAGCCATGGTTGAGGTGAGGTGAGTCCGCGATGTGCCAGAAGGCCGTGAATGTGTCGTTGATCGCGCGTTTAAACGCCTCGGACGGCTTGTTCTTGCGGTTCAGCATTTCCTCGAGCTTCTTGGACGTCGGCTGTCCGCGTTCAGCGACCGTGTCGCAACAGTAGACCAGCGACGCGACGAGCTGGAAGTCGAGCCCGCGCTTGATGGCGACGTTGATCTTCTGCGTTAGGCTGTCTTCGTGTAGGAGGTACCTGCTTTGCAGTTCAGAGATCCATTCGGACCATGGTGAAGAGATTGCCTGGAGCTTTTCTGAAGTCCGGAGTACATGTCAGGAGAGGACGAGGAAGCAAGCAAGCGGAAGCACGCACCGGCAGCCGTGAGCGCGACACCCATCTGTACCCTCTGAAAGATATCACGCTCCAGGTCCGAGGGGAGCTCATGGTACTCCACTTTTTCGCGTAAGCCATGATAGATGCACTGAACCGTCGACCGGAATGTGCTCACCACAAGTAATCGTCTTGCAATTAAAGTCATCCTTCCACGCTTGCGGGACCTCAGGTCGGTTCTTCTTCTGACTGGCGGATGTTGTGTACCACCATTTCTTGCCAGTCCGCCAGTGTTTGTCTAAGGGGTAATAAGCACTACCCTAGGCATGACAGCGGGCGACGAGGCTCACATCCAATCTATTGAAGAGGATTTTAGGCGTCAGCAAGCCCCATTATATTGTGCTTGTGAAGAGTAGCGTTTTCGGAGTCAGACAACGCTCGTTTTGTCGTGTGAGCTGGGGACAGTCTAGGGGGGGGGCGCGGCCATAACTGGTCGTGTGTACTCACCTGCCCATCGAAGAACTTTTGAATAGAGGTGAGGCGTTGCTTGCCGTCCACGCAACAACGAATCTCCTCGCCTTCATCGTCCAGATATACTGCGAACACGATGGGTGGGACGTAATAGTTGCGCCATAGAGAGTCAAGTAGCTTCATTTGTTTGTACTCCGGCCAAACAACCTCTAGCCGACGGTAAACGGGGAGGAGAGGAAGGGATATGGGAGGCGCACATACCACGTTGATACGGAGGATTTAGGTCGATAGTTCCCTCGTGGATGAGCCCTTCAGGGCGGATAAACATATGCGTGTGTCATGCACGAGGGTAGCAGCTCACGATGAAGCTCCTTCGTGGTGTACAGCTTGGCTTGGGGAGCCTTGAGGCGTTTTCCCAGTTCAAAGCCAGAAAAGTCGTCGTCGTAATCGTCAAGGTCCAGCTCGTCATATTCGTCGTCATCGCCGGGTTGCGAGCGTTGGATTGGCATTTGGCGCGTTTGCATGGCGGCGTCGCGGAGGGGGAGACAGGGACAGAGGGCAGTGGGCAGCGGGCGTGCCACTGGGAGACAAAGTCGGACTCGCGACTCGCGACGCGCCGCGTTCTCCGATCTCAACATCCACCTGGCCAGTGGACCGTGGCGCCAGTACGGCCCGGGCCGGACCCCCACCGAGGGATGCCGTCAGCATCGGTGACCGACGTCGAGACGGCATCAGCCTCTGTCTTCTCCGTCGCAGTGCACAGTCGTGGAGTGTCCCCAGAGTCGTCCGTCGCGGTCCCTTTCTTCCCATACTTCCACCACGACGCCCAGCTCGCCCTCGACTGTGCATGGACTCCACAGCCACCACCACTCTTGCCGCGACCTCCACTCTCGCGACAACTCCGACTCCCGACATCCCCCTCAGCGACACCGTCCCGGCCCATCATGCAAGCCCCGTCGTCGCATTCATAATTGGCCTCGCTATTGTTACCCTTGCGTCCATTCTTAACGCAGCAGGGCTCAACCTCACGAAACTAGACCATGTAAGTACTCGAATGCTCAAAGTCTTCTCAGTTTGGCTGACTTGCCTCCAGGTCCGCACTAGCGCAATCCCCAAGGCCGCTCGTCGGCGAGATTGGTTACGACCTTTATGGCTGCTTGGAATGATACTTTATATGTGCGTCATACTATCTATTATGCTGTGGTCGAGGTCTTCCGGGGAACGGAAGAATTTGAGGGGCTACCCGTTTGGTCGCGTGCTGACGTTTGATCATAGACTATCTCAACTAATTGGAAGTACACTGGCCCTTGAATACATGCGCGCAGGTATGCACACCACTCGCTCGTTTTGGTTGGCATGCAAACACCCTTCTAGAATACGTTGCTCCTCTCGGATCTACATCATTAATTTTCAACTTCCTCTTCGCCAAATTCCTCGTCAATACCCCCGTCACGAAACACGACATTTACGTGCGTTCTGTCGTCCTCTCAGCCTGCAAGCGGTACCTAACGCTCCCTCCAGGGTACCGTCATTGTAATCATAGGAGTTATTGGCATCGTTGCATTCGGATCCATCAACAGCGGTCTCGCCACCGAGACCGACGCAAGGCACCTCACAGAACTATGGACGCGCGGAAACTGGCTCGCCTACTTCTTCTTCATGACCTTCGCCCTCATCTTCCTCTTCATATTCACCTCCCAACTCGACCAAGTCCTCACCGCGCGCTCGGACCTCAACGCGGAGCCATTCGCCGGCATGCGCGCGCGCGCCGGCGGGCTCGTGCCCCCGGCGACGTTCGGAGGGCGGGTCGTGGCGTTCTGGGACAACGCGATGATGTGGTCGAGGGAGAAGCTGGAGCTGTGGACCGCGCCCCACGACGACAAGCGCATCGCCTGGACGCTCGGCATAGGCTGGGCGTGCTGTGGCGGCGGGCTCGCGGGCGCGTGTCTGGTGTTCGCGAAAGCTGCGTACGTCTTGCTGCGCTCACGACATCAGTGGTTGGAATGGGTTGGCTGACCGAGCGTCGTCCGCAGGGTGAAGCTCATCTCAGGGGCTATGTCGCACGAGAACACCGGGAACCAGTTCGGCCACGCGTCGGTGGTGTTCACGTTCATCTTCCTCGCAGTCACCGCAGTATGCCAGATCATCTGCCTTAACAAGGGTCTGGCGGTGTATGATTCAACACTGGTCGTGCCTGTATTCTATGGCGTCTACACAGGGCTGGGGTTCCTCGACTCGCTGGTACGCCATTCTCTCAATCCTGACTATAGCTAGTCCTTACACGCCCCCGCAGATCTTTAATGACGAGGTCGACTCGTACAAACCCTGGACACTCTTCCTCATCTTCTGCGCCATGGCTGTCCTCGTCGCCGGCGTCGTCCTCCTCACCTACAAGAAGCCCGAAGAAAAGTCCGCCCCCGCGTCCGCCCACGTCCCCCTCTCCTCCCGCGGGCACCGCAGCGCAACGAAGGGCACATTTGGGCGCGACGAGGAAGAGGCGCTGCACGAGCGTGACGGCGACGGCGAGGAGGATGCGACAGTGTGGCAGCTCGGCGACGCGAGCGACGACGAAGACGACGGCACCCCGCGCTCCCCCCGCCCGCGCTCCCCCCGCCCGCGCTCCCCCCGGC